>APFE030613755.1:6773-97099 GCA_000404065.3 Pinus taeda | reverse complement strand
TGAAAGATTCAGAACAATGCTTGGACTCACCAACATCCCTTCAGATTAAGGGGGGGAATGTTGACACCTAATCATAGGGATTGGGTGAACAATTGTAAATAGTGTAAATAAATAATAGAGAAAATGGAGAGTTATCGGGAGATGAAGCTCAACAGTCACTCCCTCATGTATATAATAATGAACAGCGTAAATGAATAAGATAATCTCATTTGAGAAGTTACCTCCTGGCCTGACAAATGCCATACATTTTCAAACAAAGAGGATGTGTTCAAGTAGCAATACCCTAACAATGGAGTTTTACGTTAGTTGGATTGTTGTTCTTAGGGGTTTATTCTATTCACTTAAAGCTTTGATTTTGAAGCGAAAGGGAATTGTTAATGTGCACTTTCACAAACACTTTTACTAACGTTCAATCTTTTAATACCTTTTTTTTGCTTTAAGAGTTATTATACCATACCAAATCAATAAATTGATGTTGTGCAAAAGCCACTTCACAACTTGCCATAATCAAGTAATAAATTATTTTAGGTCATGTTACCCATCAAAATGGGTAACCTCAAAGGAGAAAACTTTTTCTCCTATTTTGGACAACCATCTAGCCAATATCCCTACACATTGCTTGATGATGATGATATGATAGCTCCACCATCTACCTCGGTCATTACACTTCTCACCATCTAATATTTCTCTTGAATGAAGGTGAGTTATCACTCAATAGGTACTTCGATTGTTGTGCAATCAGATGCATTTACTTAATGGTTTGGGCATTTAATATGGATAAAAGGATAATCTCGATGATTGATTGATCTCAATTGTAAGTTTATTTTCTCACCTTACTAGAGGGGTTAAAGATAAACTACCACTCAACAAGAACTTTGATCATTGTGCAATATGGTGCATTTACTCAATATTTTGGGCATTTCTTCCCTCACCTTACTATAGGGGTTAATTTTTAGCCCTAGTCCAGTGGGACCTCCCCTAGGGCCTTTCATTTATAGGAGGGCCACTATGTGGAAGACCTGGATTAAAATAGTGAGTTCATTCTCCCTTTTACCATACTTAACACTTTCCAAGTTACATTATTAGCCCTTGATATCATTTCCATTCTTCATATTCAAATGTCATTGGTTCAATGGGGTTTAGCACTCTTATCCACATCCTTGAGTAGGGCTAGAAAACATGGCCTTAGAAGTTAATGCAACTAAAAGAATGTAAAAGCATGATATGGCTACAATGAAAGTAAAAGAAGATTGAAATGCAAAATACAGTTGAGACATAAGTTAGCATGTGAGCAAAATCCTAACATGAGCTCTACCTATTAGTTTTGTAGCATCGGGCAGGTGTTCTAGTCCCAACTTTGGTCAGAGAGGCTAAGAAACACAGGATCTCCAAAACCCAAAAAATGTTTTAGGAGAAAACATCTAGAGATGGCTCAATTTAGTTAATTAATCAATAATTAAATATTTCCTAAGTCCAACATAGGAAAAGTGATTAATTAACAATAATTAATTAAGAAAGGTGAGAATTCTCTAGGAACTCACTCAAATACTCATAGATGATCCTAGTCGTTGATAAGGATCTAATCATGGTTGTTGGTTCACCAACGACAGATTATAAGAGGAGGTCGATGGGGTTGAGGAGGAACACACTAGAGTAGTGAGTTTCCTTGGCAGATTGAGCTACCCAATAGCAAAAACCAAGCAAAGAGAAAGTTTGAGCCAAAAGAAAGAAAAGGTGAGAGGGAGATCAGTAGCTAGACTCTAAAGGAGTTTTCCAGTGTTGGGAGAGTCAGTTGAGGAAGGTCGAGGTTATCCACAGGAGGTTGCACAGGGGCTTGTGCAGAGCCTCAAAGAGGCCATTCGATTCAGCCTAGTAGGAGGTCGATTTAGTTGTTGAGTGCAGACAATTTCTTCTGTAGGGCCAACGAATTTATCTCAGAGGCAGAGGCAGTCAGATCCGAGCACACAGATGCAGCTCCAGGTAGTGCAAAATTTAGCATGTGCAGAGGTTGACGCAGAGGCTAAATTGGAGCTAATTGTGGAGTCAGATCAGGGCACAATTCCTTGTGGAGGGGGTAAAATTCCCTCAATAATTTTTCCAACAATTTCCTTGCAGAGGATTTCCAATTTGGCATCCATTTTATTGTGCTTAGATTTGTCTCTGCATAATAATAATTGGTGGTAAAGTGTATCGAAGGAAAGGAAAGGCAGTTTAAGCTCAACCTGAGCCAAAACCCTTGCTTGAAGCCTCTGCGAATTTAAATGAATTACCCTTAATTGATAAAGATATAAACGTAATTGATATCAAATTTGAAATTGACTTCTTTGAAATAAGAAATTAGGCATTTTAGCGACATCAAGATCAAAGATCAAAGAGATGAATTTATAGTATGTGAGTCTTTACTAGCTCAGTTCGTCATCCCACAAACCTATCATTTTCCCAAACTAGTTAGTGCTTTGAACATTATCTGCATAGTCAATAGGCTATTATAGCCATGGATGAGAATCAGTGGTTTCAAATTACTCTTTAGTCCATTTCCAAAGTGCTCAACAATGTTATGCTTAGTCAAGTTAAACCTTTATCCACCCAAGTTCTACAAGATATCTTTCAACATATAACCCCTAAACAAAGAAAGTTTATATTAGAGTCCTTTTTACCTAGTGAAGCTAATATTCCTCAAAATAATCCACCCTACTCTTCCAGTATATTCCCTAAAATCACAAAGCAAATCATTTCCCCAACAAAGAAATCTCCAATATCCATCTAATGTCATCAATGATCAATTATCAAAATTTAACCTTCATAGGTCATTTAGGTATCAATCGATATTGCTATACTTATTTTTGCATTTTCAGTCACAAGGATTTCCTCGTCTTTGTTCCTATAAAAACCACATTTAGACAGGCATGGATTTCCAGTTATTTATTGGACCTCTATAGTGAGAAGACATTCTGAAGAATCTTCTTTTTCAAATTTTGTTAATCAATTTTTGTCAACAATTTTCACCCTTCTAAATGGTACAACACTGCCAAGAGTTTTCCCAGATATTGAAGTATTCTTGCAAATCGGCAAAGATGTTAAAGTGGGAGATTAATATTTATATAAAGATTTTACAAAGTTCATGTTATATGGGTTTGAATTGGCTCCATATAGATTCCCAGTTTTCTTCCTATAAAGATTTTTGCATTAGAGTTCGTCAAGAAGTGTTTAAACGTTGATCAAATACATTTTTTTCTAGAAAATGCTCTATATATGAAGAAATTGATGACATTGAAGTCTTGGATCGTCAGTCAACTAGAAGACCCTATAAAGTATTGATGATAGAGTCCGTGGGTAAGAGGGAGCTCTGGGAGGTTCCTGTGAGTAAAGGAACTCGAGTAAGTTTCTAAGTGAAGAGAAACTTAGAATTCATCCCTAGTTAAGAGGGAGAGTTAGACACGACATTCTTGTCTTCAAGTTGGAAGAAAGAATGGAGGATTGTGTAATCATCTGACATCTCACATTCTTTGAGAATGTGGTAAGGCATCGAAGACAAGAGTGGGCAAGAGGACCGATATTCTTGAAGGCTAGGAACCCAAGATGAGAATAGTCCTAGTATGGAATACTCGGAGAACACCGAGGTGGGTATGACCCTAAGAGAGACAATGATGATGTGTGTCTATCAGTCATTGGTCTCGCCAACATTGTGGGTTCTAATCTAAGTGAGAGATAGAGCTATTATCCAAGGCCTTGCTAAATGAAAGCAATGTTGGTTGAAATGATGTTATAACAGATGGATTGCAAATCCAATTCTTCTTATGAGAAATTCTTTAGATTGAGAATGACCAAGTACCATTATGAATACCTCCCTAGTTAAGAGGGAGTGTTGAAGAAAGTGTAACTAGGTTCAGTCTTCATAATGACATGATCTTTGTAAATGATGTAATAAAAGAGAATAAACTTATTTTTGTGTCCCTTGCTGCATGGGTTTCATGAGCAAGAAGTGTCATTAGGTCAAAGACTTATTCTTGATGTCTTTAGGATTTATTAATATGTAAAAGAGTCAAGTCATGTATGAAAGAGCTCTTCATGAGCCTATGTAAAATGTATTCAAGCTATGGCAGCCCTCCAAGACCAAGAACAAACCTCCAAAAGCAAGCACAAAAAGATTGCAAGCAAAACGTTAAGAAGGACATCATGTCGGCTTCAAAAATGAATTAAATATATACTTAAATGTCATGTCGGCTTAGATAAAAAGACATGTTGGTTCACTAATAATAGTCGGCTCAAAATAGGAGGCTCAAACCACTATAAATACCCATTTAAGGTATCCGCAAATGACAAGTACAGAACTCGCAATTTCCTCTCTAAAATTTCGCATGGGTATGGAGCACAGATCTGCATCAAGGAGGACAGAATTCAGATGGGTATAGGAACACGCAGTGGCAACTTCAAACACATCCTTGCACCTTGGTTGGCACAGTCTCGGACAAGATATAACCTCCAGCAACCAGAACTCCATGCAAGTGTTTATGTGCTTTGGATGGGCCTCACAGAGATGTCATCTAGGTCTCCTTGCAATAAAAGAGTCTCAGCGTAATAAGGAGCAGTAACTAGGACAGTCTCGGCATAATGTGAAGGAGCAATAACCATTATAGTCTCGGCATCAATAAAAAGGTAAGGATCTCAAGAACATTATCACAATCTCGGTGGATGTATATATATATATATATGATAGTAAAAGGCTCATTGTCTCGGCATAAGGAGGATCACAATGATCCCTCAGTTACCCTCATAGTCTCGGCATATTTATCATGAAGTACACTCTCGGCATGCTCACAGTCAACATGATGATGATCTTAGCAAAGGGTACAGTGATGATCCAAGTGCAAATGGAGACATGATGCAAAAGTCATCATGATGATCGTCATAATGAAGCCAGAGAATCAAGATCACATGAAGATCTCAATGAAGACAAGAGACCTCGTTGACATGATGAAGATCTAAATGATGCAGTAATGACGACCTCATTTGTGTAGCAGTGATGATGATCTCAGTAGTGACAAAGAAAAAAGATTGGGGTCTTGGTCTTGGAGTGGCATAGCAGGTCAAGGGTCATGGTCTTGGAGTGGCGTAGCAGGTCAAGGGTCATGGTCTTGGTCTTGGAGTGGCATAGCAGGTCAAGGGTCATGGTCTTGGTATTTTCGTCAATTGGAATCTCTATAAGAAGAATTATGTTTGGGTTTTCCTCTCCAAGAGGGAGAGGTTCTGGCCCTGGTAGAAAGCCAATTATTTTGTGTTCTTGTCTCTTTTGTTTTGATAGCAGTTTGATGAAGCAAACACACTAAAAATAATATGAAGATCAAGCTAAGATAAAATTGCAAAAGAACTTCACAAATTCTTATCATGTTAAGAAGAATCACTTTAATTTTTGAGTGCCCTAGATTCTTCAACATTGGCCACTCCACAACAAAAGGAGAAGGAACTAAAAAGACCAATCATGAATGTTCAGCAATCAGATTCAAAGTCATAGGAAATAGAGTTACGGAAAGCTAAAATGTCAAGTAGAGGAAGTGGAAGTTCCAGTTTCAGATGCACTTTCAAAGGAAGTTGTTTCAACCAATCAAGTAGTCGCATTAGGTGAATATGTCTTCACTTTGGAATATATATCATTAGAGCGAGAACAGTGAACAACATTTGAAGGTCCTAGTCAAGATATATTTCTTAATTTATCAAAATAAAAAAGAAGAATGATAGTCTTAAAGCCATTACTTATAGTGAATTATGGAAACAAGAATTGGAAGATATACAAAAGGAAAAGGAATCGCTTCTAGCAGTAATAATTGAGCAAAATAAGAAAATCAAGAAATTAGAGTTGCAAGTTGAATAATTATTAATGGAGAGGATAGCTCAGACAGGTACAGTTATCCCTATATCTCAAGTCTGCGGTCTGGAAGAGGATTCTTCAAAAAAGTTAGCAAAAAGATTGTCATCCCTGACTTTGAAGGATCAAGAAAATGACAATTCAAAGAAAATGTTAAATCAGAGTTAGGAAGAATCCAAAAAAAGGATAATTTTATAGTTAATGAACTTCAAAGGGTGCTACTTTATAGAATCATGTTGACTGGTACAATTGAGCTCATTGCAGAAGAAATGGAAATAATAAACCTGGACAATACAACAATAGATCAGATTGAAAAAACAATTAGGGAACAAACCAACATTAACTAACAAAATCATTAAATTCCTCAGTTCTAGAACAAGTTACAACACAGAGAGATGGGAATCAATGACAGAGCACTTACAACCACAGACGCTAATAAGGTTTTAGCCAAGAAAAACTTTACAGGGCGAGTGAGAGACAAGTGCATGATCAATAAAAGGTTCAATATTCTACAACAAAAAGGTTTACCATCATTCTGGAATTTAGAAAGAAAGCTTGTGCCCAAAAGAGAATAGCATAAACTACTAAACAATTGTGGAAATGATGAATCAAAATTTGGTTGGTTTGACAAAGCCTCTAAGTGATGAAAGAATTCTTAATATGTTATCTAATGACTTCTTACATTGTGAAATTAAATCTCTTTTTGTCATAAAGCCTACTTTTCATAAATGTACCAAGTTAGATGAGGCTTACAAGAAGCATCTCTTTCACATATCCAACTGGTACAGATTGAGATAAACTTGTTGGAGTTCTTCCACCAATTTATTAATTACAACAAACATTCGAAAGGGAAAATTATGTGATGGAAGAAAATCAAGTTAGATCCAAATTTCAAGGCACAAAGTAAGCAGCCAACAAATCAACTCCATATTATAAGGCAAAGAATCTTCAGACATTTCCAAATTTCTTGCAAACAATTAAGAAGTTGTTTATTTTTATAAAGTTTCTTTCCTAAGAGCTAGTATCGTTGGAGTATTGAAATATTATATACATATTGTAATTTTTTTATGTAACAAGGATTCAGTTTTGGGCCAAAAGACACTAGTATTTTTGTATTGCCTCAATATTTCAAAGTTTAATCAAAGAGTATTGGTTTTAACTTATGGTGGTATTGTATCATGTGTGAGTACGTTCTAGTTTTACATTATCTTTTCTTTGGTGCATTTTAAAGTTGTGGATCTATAGGAGAGGGTAGGATGAGAATTGGCGTCCCTCTGCATGTCAAGATTGTTGCCTTCTATATAATCACAATTTGTACTTTTGTTGAATTGTTGAAGGATCTTCTTCACACTTCTTGTTCTTATTAGATAATATCAATAATCAATATAGTTATATATGTTATCTGATATCCTCTAATATCTTCTATCCAAATCTTTCAAAGTGTTATGTTGTTATGGTTGGGTGCTAGTGCTTTGATCATGCTTTAGAAAGAAGGAGGTTTAATTACTTAAATCAAGAACTTGAAACCCTAAGCAACCACCATTAAAACAAACCCCTCATCCAGATGCTTTGGCACAATTCCTTAGCTAGGAATTGTCTTCAAAGGACAACAATCATAACATTATTCCTTCCTCCATTGCCCAAATTCCAACATTCTTCCAGTCCTTGATCTTTGTCGTGATCATAACTTAATCCACTGATAGTTTATATCTTAGCTCCCTCTAAAGGTACCTTTATTAGAAGAAAGGGGTAACAACTAGCTCAAACTCTTGCTTTAAAAAGGTTGAAGGAGCCTTTCTCCTCAACTCCCTCTAGCTCAGGTGTAACTTCCTTGAATCAAAATAACAAGTTCCTTGTTATCCAAATTTCAAATAATCAAATTTACCATATCACATGACATGCTTGAAAAAGGTGTCGCCATCTAAAGCATGATCTTGAAACTAAAATCATAAAAACATATTATCCCCCATAGTTGAATTAGACCATTTCAGGTAGCAAGTTGTCCTTAAAAAATGCTGATACTTGAAATGCTTCTCATGCCTTCAACCATGTTAGCTTCTTGGCTCTTGAGTTCTACTCCTGGAGATGCCTTAATCAGCTCTTCAAATGTCCTCTAAGATACATCACAAACTGATCTTTGTAACCAAGCTTAGACATTCATCAGATTTCAACCTTTCTTATGTGATTTGTCTTCCATTCTAGGGCTTGAGAACATTTGGCTAACAACAAACTTGGCTTCTTCAAGTTACTTTGATGGTGGCTCTTTCACCAAGGCTTTGATACCATGTTGTTTTCCTGTAAGAGAAAAATGACCTTCTAGTCTGATAATTAATTTCCAATGATTGTTTGACAAAGTTCCAACAAGACTCTAGGACAAGAGTGCGAGGAGACGCACAGGGGGGGTCGTGTGGGAGTACCCTCAAATTTTAGGGAAATTTAGGGGGAATGGGGAGATGTCCCCTCTAATTCAAATTCATATAATGAAAATTAAAATTCAAATATATATATATATATTGAAAGCATACAAAATTGAATTAAATAATGAAATACATTGAACCATATTCATCATTCATACTAGTACATACATCATTCATCCATACACCATGGGATTCAACAATGAAATACATTGATCCATAATCATAATTTATCATTCTAAAATCCACATTGATTTAAAATTTAAATTCATCATTCTAGAATCGGATTAGTACTAAGGAAAATAGACTATAGTAGATACCAATGTTATTGGAATTGAACTAGTAATCAAACCAGAAAACACTTTGAACCGATCAGTAAAAAAACGAGGCCAAAAACCAATGGACCAAAAACAACTAAAATATTTGAATTTTAAAGAAACATATATATTCATGTGCATCCATATAAATCCAAGCCATTTATACACATACGCAAAAGTTCTCACTTATATAGCATATAAGGGGGCACAACCAAAATTGCACTGAGCGCAATCCAACTCTGCACCCAAACATCAAAAAAAAATCATGCTACAACAAATACCTACAATTCATCAAAATCATTACCTATATTAGAATCTACGTCATCAATATCGCCCTTTAAACATTAAAATAACATACAAAAAATGTAGCATGTCAAGTCAAGATTTTGTTTGAGTGATGGGTACAATTTTTGGGAGGGTCGTGATAGAGGAGTCTAATAACCAATGCAACTAACATCAAAGTACATAGAGGGCTTGGTGCTCCTGATTAAACACTGGTTCCATACCCTTGTACATGACAAACTCCAATGGAAACATTGCAATCCCCCTGATCCTAAAATCCTAAAAAATTGTTACGCTGTTGGATTTTGAGTGAGATATAAAATTCTACTTTCTCCATATGAAATCCAAGGAGGTCGAAACCACTCTCAAACATCCTAAGTCATTTCATGGTAATGAGTCATCTCATGGTAATGTTAAAAAACAAAATGAATAGGCTTGAATATTAGGGTTCCTCGCACAAAAGTTCTTAAAACTCTAAACAACCTCCTTTCAGTGGTCAATCTTAGTTAATCTCAGTCAAATAGTGGCCTGATTCTTGGTCAAATGAAGCGCAAATTCGATCAAAATAACGGTCAAACAACAACTTTCATGCTTGATAAAACAATCCAATTTGTCCTCTTTGACTTCGCATGTGTGAGCAGAAGAATAAAAGAAATGTTGTCTCTGAATTGGTCAAAATGGAGGAGGTCATTTGTATTTATATTAGTTAGATGGGGTGACTTTGGACCAAAAGTCACACCCATTCACTTGTGGGTCCAACTTGACTTTTGGGGCCTACATGAAGCCCAATACAACAATTTTCATTTTCGTTTTGTACAATTTTCTTTAGCCAACTTGGGAGGCCTTTTGGCATATGGAAATACCTCTTGATGCTACAGGTAGTCAACCTCTTCAAGGATAGTGCATTTTTTTCTAGGATTTCCTGGGGTATAAACCCTTCCTCAAGGCATATTGCATATTTTTTTAAAGGAGTTGATACCTCTCTCGGTTTTTATAAAGGCAAAACTTTTGAAGACTTTATGAAGGCATCTTTGTTGAACCTATTGTCATGCAATGGATGTTTCACTCATCATAAGGAGATAATTATGATACTTGGGCAAATCAAATACCTTTCTTTGGAGCAAGAGTTTGTAGATGCACATGGAGGTAGGCTTCTTCATTGACCCTATTGACTTGTAGTGGATGTTTCATTCATTATAAGGGGTTAATTATGACATTTGGTTGGATCAAATAACTACCTTTCTTTGGAGAAAGAGTTGATGAATGCACATGAAGTAACCTCTTCCTCTTAATGTTTAAGATATGACTCCATCAATTTCGCATTTCTACATTTTTGGATCAAATAAATGAGTCCATGGTCTACCATAGTTTATGTGATCCTTCTTGTCACAAGAGGATTGATGTTCAAAATACTCTCTTTAATGAAGTTCCTAACTTCCTATTCACAGTGGTCCAAGGTATTTTCCACTACTTCGTACAGATGTTTTGCCCATAAATGATTCTCAACATGTTCCAATGGAACTTCCTCTATATGATGTTGGTCCAATCTGGACGCACTAATTTTGTGGCCCCATTCTTAGGTAAAACATGTGTTAGTCTATGAACCTTCACTAAACCAACATGTTTCATTGGATCTTCCACTTCCACATTATGAAGTTACTCCTATAGTGGTTGGGAAGTGCAATGTTGATGAATCATTTCAATTCTATCCTACAGAAAACTATTTGACCCTACACAACTTCATTCTCAAGGACGGCTAGCCTTTGACAAACCAACTTGCTAACATCTCTTCACAAAACCTCTATTATAGGCCACCTTTAGCAACTTATGGAATCATACTTATTTGGGAGATATGGCATTCAAGGGGGATTATATGTAGTGGCTTCTCGTATTCACTCTAAAGAAGGGATGTATATTGTGAATTTCTTCTCTCCATAGCCTCTTATTTAGACTAAGTAGGGATATTGAAAACAAACATTAGTTAAAATTTGAGGTAATGCAATGTTGATGAATCATTTCAATTCCATCTTATGGAAGACTATTTGGCCCTACACAACTACATTCAACAACTTCATTCTCAAGGACAACTTGTGTCAAGCTTTATAGCCTTTGACAAACCAACTTGCTAACATCTCTTCACAAAACCTCTATTAGAGGCCACCTTTGCCAACGTATGGAATCATACTAATTTGGGAGATAGGGGATTCAAAGGGGATTATAGGCACTCATTAGAATTCACATCCAACGAGTGCTTACACATGAAATTTGAGTAAACCTATAAGGAGATAAACCAAAAATATGATTAAAAAAAGTAGTTATCTTCCTTTCCTTCCAAAAATATTTACTCTTAATCATCTTCTTGAATCCTAGTGGTTCTTTTAAAGTTGATTTTGATTATACATTTTTTGTTTAGGCCCATATTTTACCTCAAAATTACCCTAATGGTGTAACCTTCATTTTCAACTAAAATTGGCCTATATTGAGCTAAATATTTCTAACCCAATTGCAATTTTCATCTAAGAATAACCTTGTATTGAGCTACGTATTCATAAACCCACTCTCGCTTATATTGAACTAGGTATCCATAAACCTACTCTCACTTGTGTTGAGTTAGGTATCCATCAGCCCACTCTCATTTGGATATCGAGTTGGCTATCCATATCCCACTCTCATTTGTATTTAAGCCATGGACAATAATATTTCAAATCGGGTATCCATAAACTCACTCTTGTTTGTATTTCATCCATTCCCAACCCTATATCGGTTGAGTATCCATATATCCAATTTCATTTATATTTCCTCATTTTTCTCTACAACCCACTCTTCAATTTAATGGGAGGTTGTTGAGAATGGTTTAGTTTCACTCACCAAGGTTGACATAGGATTTTAATAATTATTTTATGTATTAGGATTGGCTTCTTAGAAATCCACGCACCCTGGGGGTAGTCCATGCCTTAGCTAGGAAACATAAACACACTAGTAGTGCCTAACTTTATACAATTTTGCATAGTAGAATATACCAACAATTAGATCAATGATCATACACAATATTACATTCCCAAAACTTGTTTCTTACAATTCCATTAATAAGAAAACTGACGGGGCTCTCGTACCAAGGATAACGGCCCTTTAAAACCCAATATAATGCCAAATACAATGTTAAGTCCTTTTAACCAACACCCTAAGGCTGACACTTTGTCATCTAAGCCTTTCCTGCCCTCATAAAGACACCTACAACACTCAAAATACTTAGTTGTAAACTAGGGCTTTTACCAACCCACATTAAATTACTAAAACTCAAATCAATTACCTAGGCATGATCCTTTAGCTTGTGCTCCTCTTGTTGTAGCTTTTTTGGTACCTCTGCCAGCACCTTAGGTCTTCGGCCCCTTTACTAACCTATCATTTGCTCCTTTACCCTTCAACCACGCCTGCTCGCTACTACAACGGTCTTAATTAGCTCTTTTTTTGCCTTAGCCAACATGTTTTTACCTTGCACAGGCCAGCAGATGCCTCCTAAGCCCAACGAGCTAGTACAACAACATCACATCCCTCTTGCAATCCTCCTACAACCTCTTGAAGCCTTCCTACAGCCCCCCTCGCTTGTTATGGCTAGTTTTTTTAAGCCTACGACTTATTCCATGGCTATAGCCTCACTTCAAGTTGCCAATGGTCTACACAATAACTTTTGTCCAGCCCTTCCCAACCAACAAAACTTTAAGCAAACTCTACCTTGTCCATAGATCTTTCCTTCTTTAGTTGCAGCGCCATTCGTTGCCTTGGCTAAATCACTTTTAGCCTAGATCTTCACAAGAAGAATGCTCCTTTTATCTCCTTACTTTTGTATTTATACTTTTCCAAGAGGTATGACACCCCAAGCTGTCTCTTGGCCTTGCTAGCCAACTTGACAACTTAAGTCGACAATAATTAAATTAGAATAATAAATATTTTCCTTAGGTTCAAAGTGTTGGAAAATGTAACTAGTTTTGGTTTTCATAATTGTCATTGTACTCATGTCATTATGTATATCTTATGTTGTGAGAAAAAGAAGAAAGAAAAATATTATTTGTAAGCATGGGTTTCATGCTCTATTTTATTAGTCAAGTAGGTCAAGCATGCATGTCATGCTCCTAAGGTCTGTCAAGTCAAAAAATATTTTTCTTGAGTCGAGAGTCTTTATAATTTGCATGAGACCCTATTGGGCAAGTTGTAACATGTAAAAGATATCATTTTTTGGTCTAAAAAGTCAAATTGGTCCCCCAAGACCAAGCCAGGCCTGCCAAGGAAGTCGGCCCAATTTGAGGCTATTCGACCTCCACATAAGCATATATATATATATATATATATAAGTTGCTCGACCTCATTTGGACACACTTATATAGTTCAATCTCAAGCAAGAAAAGAAGGAAAACATGAGCAAAGAACAAGGTGTCAAGAGGAAGTCTAAACCAAAAACAAAGATTTGATTTTTGAGCCATGTTCTCTCACACGTGCGAAGATTAGGGTTTTTGTCAGAGTTGCAAGGCCAAGAGTTGCAGGCTGAAAATGACCTACATTGGAGGTTGGAACCTTGACTAGAGCAGACCTTAAAGAAGGCTTGACTTTCATTGACTTTGAATACGTTGACTTGCTCGAGGAAGGATCTTTTGGAAGGTTGAAACGTGCAAGAAAGCTAGAGTTTCTAGTGTTTCTAGCGACCGAAGTTGTAGATCTGAAATACAAGGCCAAAATCCTAAGTGGAGCAAATTGGAAGAGCCTTGAATTTTGTTGACCTAATCATTTGTTGGCTTGCTTGAAGGTGATTCTTGGAAGGTTGACTTGGTACTTGGAGGTGGTATTGACTTTGTTTTTGAGGTCTTGGATTTCCCATTTGAACTAATTCTATAAGAAGAGAAGAGATTCTTTTTGGGTTTTCACTTGGAGGGGTTTTGCCCTGGCTTGGATCCTACTTCTTGCATTTATTGTCTTTATTGTTTATGTTCTTGATAATTGTTTGATGAAAGAATCTCATAAGGAACACTAAGAAGTTAACTTAAGTTCACAAACAATTATTAAGGATAAGGAGAATTCTTTAAATAATTTCCCTACCAGATTCTACAACATAAAGCCCACTCGCTTTAGTCCAAAACCCCAAACCTGGATGCAAGGCCCATTAACCATACCAAAAAGCCTCAAGGGCTTTTCCAACTGGAAATGTCTTCCGAACTCCCAATATTTCAACACTCCCTCTCAGTGAGAAAAGTATTTCCACATGCCTTTGAATCGGATCTGAAACCACATCCTTCTAGAAGGCCTGGATCTTTGTAGACACCATGCTCCTAGAAGCATCATGCTTCAGGGCATTTTGCATGGCCATCCAAGCCATGAGTTTTCTTGTTCCTAGAAATCTCCAACTCCATGAGTTTCCTCGTTCCTAAAAATCTCCAACTTCGTGACTTTTCTTGCACGACCATGGCTTCCTTGCATGTGCCATGATTTTTCCTTGCATGGCCATGACTTTTCTTGCATGATCATGACTTTCCCTGCATGGTCCATGACTTTCCCTGAATGTAACATGACTTTTCCTTGCATGCACCATCACTTCCTTTCATGGTCTACGGCTTTCCTTGCATGGTTTGTGACTTTCATTGCATGGCCTGGAAGACTCCACTCTCTCATTTGAACCTGAAGGTTAGACTTCCATTGGGTTGTTGACTCTCCCTCTCAGCTTGTAGTCTCCTAAAGCCATACTCTCTCTAAACCTACATAACCATCACTTGGCTCACTTTGTTTTTCCCTCCCGAAAAGTAACCTCATGAAAACTTATGCATGTGTTGCAACTAAACTTGTGCCCTTTCAAGGTTGGTCTCGAGTTGTGTTTGAACACTTGGCCTAGTCCACTCTAGCCCACCACACCTTAACTCTACAAGTTTCCTCATCCTTCTAGGTCAAACATTTCATATGCACATAGCTCCACTGTCAGGTGTGCAACTTTGCAACCCAATGAAGATGTTATCTCACAAAACTCATCAAAATACAATTCATATGAAGCTACCTCATCCATGCTAAAGCACTCCCTACCTAGGCACCTAGGTTGCCACAACTTACTTTGACAAGTCAAAGGAAGTCCATCAACGATATCAACAACCCACCACTCAACATAATGTTGTGCACAGAGTTCACCAATCCACCAAAACTCCTATTTCGCCACCCCAAACTACAATAATTCATAGCTCCTTGTTTGAACATTTTCCTCCATGTCTCACAAGGCATACCTAGCCAACTATCTTGGCAACAAGAGTTGCTTCTTCTAATAGTCTCATAACTGACACGTGCACATCTCAGATCCAACTGCTCTTCGAAGTAGCTCTGACACCATGTTAGAAATCCACGCACCCTAGGTATGGTATATGCCTTAGCTAGGAAACATAAAAACACTGGCAATTACTAACTTTAACAATTTTGCACAGCAGAATATACCAGTAATTAGATCAATGATAATACACAATTTTTTATGCCCAAAACTTGTTTCTTACAAGTCCATTAATAAGAGAAGTCATGGGGGTCTTCTACAAGAGATAATGGCACTTTATGTCCCAATTCAATGGCAAATATGATGTCAAGTCCTTTTAACCAATACCTTGGTTCCGAGACTTTGTCCTCTAAGCCTTTCCTTACCTCATAAAGACACCTACAACACTCAAAATACTTAGTTGTAGCAAACTAGGGCTTTTACCAACCCACATTAGATTACTCAAACACAAATCAGCTTACCTAGGTATGATCCTTTAGGCCATGGTTGTCTTGATGTAGCTTTCTTGGGCCCTCTACAAGCTCGTTTAAGCTTTCATCCCCTTTACTAGCATATCGTTTGCTCCTTTACCCTTCAACCAACCCTGCTCGCTGCTACACCAGCCTTAATCAACCCTTTTCCTACCTCAACCTCCATGTTTTTACCTTACATAAGCCAGCAGATGCCTCCCTAAGCCCAACAAGTTGCTACAACATCCATGTGGCCCTCCTTGCGTGCTATGGCTGGTTTGTTTAGACCTGCGGCCAAATCCTTGATTGTGGCCTCACTTCAAGCTATCAACGATCTACACAAAACGTTTGTCCGGCCATTCACAACCAGCAGAACGTTAAGCAAACTAGGCCTTGTCCTTCTTCAGTTGTGGCTCCTTTTGCTTCCTTGGCTACGTCACTAACCTTGATCCTCACAAGAAGAATGTTGCTCCTTGGCTTAAGCCGACAATAATTAAATTAGAATTATAAATATTTTCTTTGGGTTCCAATCCCACTCACTTTGGGTCCAAAACCCCAAACTTGAGTGCAGAGCCCCTTAACCAAACCAAAATCTACCTCGAGGGCTTTTACAATAGGAAATACCTTTCGAACTACCAATATTTCAACATGGCCAAGACCAACCTAGTCAATATTCATGATTTATTTCTAGGTTCGGTAAGTTGACTTATCCGGCTCATAATCCCTCTTGGGTAAAACACCTTACTCTTGAGTTGTGTATATATGCATAAGCTCCCCTTTGTGATTTCACAAATCTTGTGATCATTCTTTATAAAAGTTATCTGGCCAATGGGCACCATAAAATGTTGCACTCTCTTGTGATTTGGTTATATTTCTCTTTATCTCATGTTGCTCTTAGGTTTTTTTTCTCTCTAGCTGGTGCTACTTTTCTTTCTCTTTACTACAAATTTAACATTTACTGCTTGGTTCCATTCAATCCTTTCTCACTCCTATGAATTATTTGCTCGGACACCACAATAATAGTTTGAATTTAAAATAGATACGAATGGAACTTAAACTACATTCACTTGCAGTTTATTTCTAACCACAGTAATGTATGGGTCAATTTTCAACTAAAATTAATTGTGATCAAGAGCTGGGATATATACTAGTACATATACCCATTCCATTTTCAGATTTCTTTGTAACAAGGTGTATATATCTATTCTCTTTATATATTTATAATACACACACGCATACATACAAGAATATGTGACTATACAAACACATAAGCACCCCCTACCTAGGCACCTAGGTTGTTGCAACTTACTTTGACAAGTCAATGGAAGTCCATCAACGATATGGACAACCCACCACTCAACATAATGTTGTGACAGAGTTCACCAATCCACCAAAATTCCTATTTCACCACCCCAAGCTACAATAATTCATAGCTCCTTGTTTGAACATTTTCCTCCATGTCTCACAAGGAATACCTAGCCAACTCTCTTGGCAACAAGAGTTGCTTCCTATAATAGCCTCACAACTCCCTCTCATAACTAACACGTGCACATCTCAGATGCAACACCTCTTCTTCAAAGTAGGTCTGACACCATGTTAGAAATACACGCACCCTAGGTATGGTATATGCCTTAGCTAGGAAACATTAACACAATAGCAATTACTAACTTTAACAATTTTGCACAACGGAATATACCAGTGATTAGATCAATGATAATACACAATTTTTTATGCCCAAAACTTGTTTCTTACAATTCCATTAATAAGAAAAGTCATGGGGGCCTTCTACAAGAGATAATGGCACCTTATGTCCCAAGTCAATGGCAAATATGATGTCAAGTCCTTTTAACCAATACCTTAGTGCTGAGACTTCATCCTCTAAGCCTTTCCTTACCTCATAAAGACACCTACAACACTCAAAATACTTAGTTGTAGCAAACTAGGGCTTTTACCAACCCACATTAGACTACTCAAACACAAATCAGCTTACCTAGGTATGATCCTTTAGCCCATGGTTGTCTTGATGTAGCTTTCTTGGGCCCTCTACAAGCTCCTTTAGGGTTTCATCCCCTTTACTAGAATATTGTATGCTCCTTTACCCTTCAACCAACCCTGCTCGCTGCTACACCAGCCTTAATCAACCCTTTTCCTACCTCAACCTCCATGTTTTTACCTTACATAAGCCAGAAGATGCCTCCCTAAGCCCAACAAGTTGCTACAACATCCATGTGGCCCTCCTTGGGTGTTATGGCTGGTTTGTTTAGACCTGCGACCTATTCCTTGGTTGTGGCCTCACTTCAAGCTATCAACGACCTACACAAAATGTTTGTCCGGCCATTCCCAACTAGTAGAACCTTAAGCAAACTAGACCTTGTCCTTCTTCAGTTGTGGCTCCTTTTGCTTCCTTGGCTAAGTCACTAACCTTGATCCTCACAAGAAGAATGTTGCTCCTTGGCTTAAGCCGACAATAATTAAATTAGAATTATAAATGTTTTCTTTGGGTTCCAATCCCACTCACTTTGAGTCCAAAACCCCAAACTTGAGTGCAGAGCCCATTAACCAAACCAAAACAACAGGAAATAACTTTCGACCTACCAATATTTCAACATGGCTAAGACATTTTCCTCCATGTCTCACAAGGAATACCTAGCCAACTCTCTTGGCAACAAGAGTTGCTTCCTATAATAGCCTCACAACTCCCTCTCATAACTGACACGTGCACATCTCAGATGCAACACCTCTTCTTCAAAGTAGGTCTGACACCATGTTAGAAATACACGCACCCTAGGTATGGTATATGCCTTAGCTAGGAAACATTAACACAATAGCAATTACTAACTTTAACAATTTTGCACAACGGAATATACCAGTGATTAGATCAATGATAATACACAATTTTTTATGCCCAAAACTTGTTTCTTACAATTCCATTAATAAGAAAAGTCATGGGGGCCTTCTACAAGAGATAATGGCACCTTATGTCCCAAGTCAATGGCAAATATGATGTCAAGTCCTTTTAACCAATACCTTAGTGCTGAGACTTCATCCTCTAAGCCTTTCCTTACCTCATAAAGACACCTACAACACTCAAAATACTTAGTTGTAGCAAACTAGGGCTTTTACCAACCCACATTAGACTACTCAAACACAAATCAGCTTACCTAGGTATGATCCTTTAGCCCATGGTTGTCTTGATGTAGCTTTCTTGGGCCCTCTACAAGCTCCTTTAGGGTTTCATCCCCTTTACTAGAATATTGTATGCTCCTTTACCCTTCAACCAACCCTGCTCGCTGCTACACCAGCCTTAATCAACCCTTTTCCTACCTCAACCTCCATGTTTTTACCTTACATAAGCCAGAAGATGCCTCCCTAAGCCCAACAAGTTGCTACAACATCCATGTGGCCCTCCTTGGGTGTTATGGCTGGTTTGTTTAGACCTACGACCTATTCCTTGGTTGTGGCCTCAATTCAAGCTATCAACGACCTACACAAAATGTTTGTCCGGCCATTCCCAACTAGTAGAACCTTAAGCAAACTAGACCTTGTCCTTCTTCAGTTGTGGCTCCTTTTGCTTCCTTGGCTAAGTCACTAACCTTGATCCTCACAAGAAGAATGTTGCTCCTTGGCTTAAGCCGACAATAATTAAATTAGAATTATAAATGTTTTCTTTGGGTTCCAATCCCACTCACTTTGAGTCCAAAACCCCAAACTTGAGTGCAGAGCCCATTAACCAAACCAAAACAACAGGAAATAACTTTCGACCTACCAATATTTCAACATGGCTAAGACCATTTTCCTCCATGTCTCATGAGGAATATCTAGCTAACTCTCTTGGCAACAAGACTTGCTTCCTATAAAGCCTCACAATATTGATAGCTGCACACGTGCCATTTAAGATGAAACAACATTGCCCTCGGGTTATCCATCTTCCAAAACCCATATATTAGTTCTCGTCATTTTATATGAAATAGTTATCTAAATTCTTATGATCAAGAGTAAGATCTTTATATTCTCGAGAGGCAAACAGTTGAACTTTGAATAATCCTGTTTCCAAAACCCATGAATTAGTTCTTCTCCATCCATTTATATGAAACAGTTGTCTAAATTCCTATGATCAAGAGTAAGATCATATATATTCTCAAGAGGCAAACAGTTAAACTCTGAATAATCATGTTATGAATGTCCCTAAGGTATGTATATTGATCTGTTCACGTTAAAGTTCTTATGCATTTTGTTATATTGTTCATGCAATATGCAATATCTTTTCAGGAACTTAATGACTTAGTTATGTTACACTCTTTTTCAGCAGGCCTCTAACAATTTTGACAGAGATAGGTGAGGTTGAAGTCCACAAGGAAGAATTGCAAGTCCAAGAAGAGAGGAAGGCAGAAATTCATGTCCAAAAGTGTCTTCACATTCTCGCACTGAAACATTTAAAAACTAGGAGGCCAACCCTTGTCAGCGTGAGCATTCCCAGATATAGGACAAGAATTCTGCTTGGATGCATTGTTCTTGGGATTCATTCTACTCATAACTCTGGTTTTCAATGAGAAAAGACTTATTCTCGTGGAGATTCCTACAAATTCTTTTCACCTGAATTCTATCTTTCAGGATCTTTTTGTTGTTCAAAGAGTTGTACCATGCGGACTGAATAGTTTGATGTTGCACAAGCCATGTCACAACTTGCCAGAATTTGGGTTATACATTTAGTAAACCACGCAAATAAACCCTTAGTTGTCAAATGTAACTTGCAGTCCATTATATCATTTAACTAACAAAGGTTATATACTATATTATTTTAACAGCAATCAGTTTCAATCAATTAGGTAGTTCAACTTTCAAATATAGTTAAAGTCAACATGGTCAATTACCATTTGGTCAATATATTTAACTGCAGTTCATTATGACCATTCTCTAACAAAGGTTAAATACAACTCTTAACAGCAGTCAATTGCAATCAATCAGGATCAAATTTCAACTATGGTATTTCAAATGAATATATAACCATAGTTGATTCACATCAAGGTCAAAGAGGTAGAAGTGCATGTGTATGGATGTCAAAGTGCTGTGGGGATTGCAGCCAGCCTGGGCCACACCAACCCTTAAATGGCTGGAAATTTTGTACCCACAGAGCTTCGAACCCGTGACCTTAACTCAAGGAATGCCTTAACAAAACACCATCACCGACTATTCTACATCTTGTGGATATAGCCATGATGCACACATCATGGGGAAAAAACATCAAATTACAGAAAATTTTGCAAGAAATTCTACTTAGATTGGAGAGCATTACCATTGATCAAATCTTAGACTAATTTTCAAAGGAGGACTGATATAAATATCAAATCCTTAAAAATTAAACAAGGGTTCTGCTTGGACGGGTTGCCATTCTTGCAATATATACAAGTCAATTATAGCTCTGAATTTGAAGGAGAGAGTACTTGTGCACTTCCACCAACGTTTTTCTCCAAAGTCCAATTTTTTCAGGAGCTGCTTATTGTTCTGCTAGTTGACCATACCTAATAAATGAATTGACTTGGGCAAGCCACATTACAACTTCACATAGCAACTTGAGCAATATCCTTGAGCACAACAATATCAACCAATTGTTTTATGTCATTAAATACCACACTTTTTTCATTTAAACTCTAAAGTATAGTTATATTACTATTAACTTTCGGTTTTCCAATTCATAAATTTTAGAATGTTATGCTTAATAGGCTTCACTTGAATCAAGATTTAATATGTCCTTGTCAAAGACCAGAACTCCTGAACAGGTTGTTGTTGGAATTTATTAAGGCACTCATAGCTCTACATTTGAAGGAGAGACTGCTTGTGAACTTCAACAAACTTTCTTTTCACCTGAGTTCAATCTTTAAAAAACTGTATAATTGTTCGAAAAGTTGAGAATACCAAATAAATGACTTGACTTGCTCTCTAAGTGTGCACATCATTTTCACAGGAATCACGAGTCAAACTCACTGACTCGCGAGTTCAACTTCGATTGGGCTGGAAAAGAGTTAGACTCGAGTCAAACTCTCCCCAATTGTTTTCCCGAGTTTTTTCCAATCCAGTATTTCACAGGAATCACGAGTCAAACTCACTGATTCGTGAGTTCAACCTGGATTGGGCTGGAAAAGCGTTAGATTCGTGAGTCAAACTATCCTCCCCAATTGTTTTCCCGAGATTTTTCCAATCCAGTATTTTGTGCTTGTATATTTCTTTATAGTCGTGCATTTGTATTCCTTACTATTTGTGTACTTGTTAAGTTTCTCCTGAGCTTTTGCCAAGTTTTTCCAAATCTGACTTAAACTCATGACTCTTCTGCCTCACCAAGTTCTTCCTGACTCCAAGTCTAGTAACTTTCATGCACATGTCTACTTGTGCTACAAATAAAACACATCAATATTTTAAACTTAGTACTTATGCATTACATTGAGTTGCTCAGGATCATGGGTGCATCAAAACACAAACATCAACATCAAAATTGCATGGAGTCTGCTGTATATGGGGACATTCTAGTACCCAGGGTACTAGAAATGTCTAGTACCCCAGGTGCATGGGTGCATCAAATCACACACATGCACAACAAAGTTTCTTGGAATCTCGTGTGAGAACATTTCTAGTACCTGGGTACTAGACATTTCTAAAGATGGTGTATCTGGTACAAACCTCCAAAATAGGCTATGCCAAGTGCAGGTATGTACATCAATATTTTACACTTATGGGTGCAATGAATCTCAGTTGACCAAGCTCATGGGTGCATCAAAAAAAACACAAACACATCAAACTTGCAACGAATCTCAGGTATGGAGGTCATCTTTAATACAGGAACTACCGAGTCCAAGCCCTGAAAAATACAGCATGCCAAGTGTAGGTGTTTTTGTGTGTGCCCGCACACATGTTAGCTTGGTTCATTTGACAACATCTGCCGAAGACACAGTCTGATATGAGATCACAGGATCCATTCCCATCAAGTCCTTTGAGGTTACCATCTGCTCATTCAAGCTGCTGGTTAATACCAACCTCCATCTAGGACTCTGGGGAAGTGAGTGAAATTCTGTGAGCTTATTTCTTTGATTAATCATTATATATATATATATCAAAGAATATATACAACTTTTAACAGCAATCAGTTTCAATCAATTATGATCAACTTTCAAATATAGTTAAAGTCAACATGGTCAATACCATTTGGTCAATATATTTAACTGCAGTTCATTATGACCATTCTCTAACAAAGGTTAAATACAACTCTTAACAGCAGGCAGCTTGAAACGAATGCCAGCAACAAGACAATGGTGTGTGTTACATAAAATCATCGTCAGTTGCGAGAAGATGGTACCTACAACAAAAAACTGCCCGCAACTAAAAATTGAAGCCCGTGGCAGCAAAATGGTGCCCACATACCAAAATGCAGATACCCACTGCATACAATCACTGTCCAAAGCAAGAAGATGAAGCATATACGGCAAAAAAGGGATGGACACAAAGAAAATGGTGTCCACTGTGTACTGTCCACCGCAAGAAGGAGCCAACACAGAAAAAAAATAGTTCTTGAAACTACAAATAGGCACCCCAAGCTCCAAATTGCGACCCAAAAGTGGTTTTCACCACTCACCAAATGGCAAACAATGTTGCTGCATTTTTCATCTCCATGGTGGAAAAAATGATTGTTGGGCTCTATTTTCAAATTATACATGTTCCAGACAAGGTTTAGGGTTAAAAAAATACATTGTCCTTTTTTAACTCAGATCTGTACAGCCAGTCAAAAGCAGCCCAAATAGTTGGGATTCATGGTGCTAATGCCAACCAGCTCGGTTGGATTCACAGGTAACCTTGCTCAGTATGGTTTGTGCGCTATCAGAACATGCCAGGGAGGGGTTTTCTAGGTAGCAGCACTATGTGATTCTTGGAGGCAGCAATGGTTCTAGCTACTGATTTTCCCCATTGAAATTAAATAAAAATTAATTTAAAAAATTTAGATATGTATGCATTTGTTGGTTTCCTATTGGGTGTGTGCCCAATGAAGGCTTTATTTTCAAGTTATGTATGCCCCAAAGAGTGTAAAGGATTGAACAAATAAACCACTGAGCTTTAACTAGAGATTAGAGAAATAATGCAGTTTTTTCAAGTCAATCCAACAAAATACAGAAGGATGTTAGCAGTTGTTATGAAGACAACAACATTCTTTTCTTCCAAGAATGGGCACTGGGAATGTGGCAATCTACAGAGAAGCCAGAAAACCAATCATACCACAATTTTAAGGGAATAAATTAGCCTAAATAAGAACATCCCTTGAATTGGGTTGGGGTCATTGGATGCATCCTCAGAGAACTTAGGAAATGCCTGTCTTTTGCCCAGGTGAAGGATGGTCATCTCCAGAGCCACACCAGGGACAAGGGGCACACCTTTCCGAGTTCATATAGCCTATTGATGTAAACCCTTCCTATTGAGGTATCACTTACTCATTTCCTTCCTACTTAATAAGGGACTGTCCCCAATTCTGTAAAAGATCAGTAAATATTTTTTCAAACATAAATCGGGAAATCCATTTAGCTTGATATGTTAGAGTCGTTTTTTGACCAGCCAAATAAATTGTTGTGCTTGCTTCCTATGGTTCTAGTTTATGTATCGAATAACATATCTTCTCAAACTGAACGATAGAACTCTGAAATGGTACCTTTCCCAGTGAGACATATGCACCTCTTTGTCCAAGTGTGATGGCTCATTAAGTCTCATAATATTGATGCTAATATAATGAATACCAAGGTGCACTTAGAGATCAACACAGAAATCCTTTGGGCCATGTTAACTCTCAGATTTGCCCCTTGCAAACTAGAGGTTTAAGAGCCAGCTCTCATTCAGCTGGCATTTGAGTCAGCTTTCAGAACTTGTTGCCTCCATACAGATCAGAGCCAGCTTTCATAGAGATCAGATGAAGGATTTTTCAATGATTTCAGCCCATTTCATGGTCAAAGACATTTCACAGCCACTTTCATCAGTTCTGGAGGACACTACTATTCCTAGAAGCTAGAGTTCAAAAGCTTTAATGTCAAAGGTGTAAGCTCATGATTCTGATGAGCTATTTCTGCGCGACTTGTGAGACATTGCTACTTTTAGTAGTTGACATTTTGAGACTCGCATGGAGATTCTAAGCATGTATCCAAATTCCTTGCAGAAAATCAAATTCAATGAGCCTAACTTCATTGACATGCAAACATTTTTTATTTTTAGCAATCTCATTTTTAGGCGTGCTAGATTTGGCAAGGATCTGTTGGGCATTAGATAATCCAGCACCCCTCGCGTGTTTCACATGTGCTCCGCCTCTTGAGGATCCATTAACTCTACTAATGCATCTATTTATTAACACCTGCGGGTTTTGGTGTAATGGCAATTGTGATTCCAACAAGTGGTATTAGAGCATAGGTCACAAGTTTGATACACACCCAGCTTGCGCTAGGGAGAGATTGTTGGGCATTGGATAAACCAACGCTCCTCGTGTGTTTCACAACATGAACTAACTGCCTCTCGTGGATCCTTATCTTTGGTGATGCGGTCGTTGACTAACACCTATGAGTTTTGGTCTAATGGTTGTCGTGATTCCCAACTAGTGGTATCAGAGCCAAAGGTCTCAAGTTCAAAACACCCCCACCTAGTGTTGGGGGGAATATTGTTGGGCATTGGATAATCTAGCACTCTCTGTGTTTCGCGACATGTGCTTAACCACCTCTTCAGGATCTGTTAACTCTGGCGATGCATGTGTTTACTAACACCTAAGGGTTTTGGTGTAACTGCAATAGTGATATGTTGTCATTGATGTAAAAGCAAGGGTCGGCCATGATCAAAGTTAGATGATTGAAAGGTTGACAAATTGATAGTGAGATGTAGGAGGCCCTAGCTTTAGCTCTAGATGTAACCCATTCTTGGTTGATTTCAGATTTATCACCAACCTCCCATCCGATTAGATTTATTTGTTTTGCAAAGAGTTTTATAAGTCTATGTTATATTTTGAGTGCAAGAGGTTCTCCATTTCCAGCCATACATATAAGACAACATAGGCGAAAGGGTTTATGGTTTCTAAACAGACAACTCCTACGCTTTGAAAGTAACTCACGAAGGAATTAAGCAGAAAGGCAAAGCAACTCCCCATGGCGTTGGATGAGCTCTTTAGAACCCAATGAACCGTCTTCAAATGCTCAATGACAGAGGTTATCTCGTGGGTGACTTCGAGATCAACACGACCAAAGAGCAGTTCCTCGATAAGTTCGGAAAAGAACCAAAGAAGGAAGATCTTGTTATCAATAAAGCCAAACACAACAATCCTTTCGAACAGATAGTTGTCTTCTTTCTAGTAGAGGCCAAAGTGGGAGTGAAGACCATCAAAACATGTGGAACGAATGAAATTTGAGGGTGTGTTTCGAGCTACATTGGTGGTGCAACAAGCCTTGACACCTTTTGCAAGGCAAAGTCTATATGAGTTCTTGAAAATTTTCATTTCGAAGTTTTCCAGACCTATACATGCTATGTCGATGATGGGTTCCCAAGGATTCGAATCTTTACAGCAAGAGAATGTTGGAAAGCCCTTCATCAATGAGAAATTGGATCTCCATTTTACCTCCTCTTGAGAAGAAAGAGCCATGGCTACCCTCGGCCAAACAAAGAAGAAGAGTGACAAATACAACAGGGCAATGCAAAGGATTACACTCACATTTACAAGTCGGCCCCAAATCAAATGCACAGGTCGCCCCAAAGAGCCCTCTCAGCTAGTATAACACTAAGATAATGCACAAGATTGGAGAGGAATTAACTCGTGGATTAAAAAAAGAGACATAGCTATGAACTTGTAAAAGAAGGCCTTGCCACTAAAGAATAGTCAAGGGACAATTGTCAGATGAGGTGCAATGATCAAGGTTGATGAAGTGCAACCACTTGATCTCGGATCAACTCTGATTGAGGTTCTACCTCTAGACTGACTTTTGTTAGTGGAGAGTGGTAATGTCTTGTGAATCACTCTCGATCAATTCTTCTTCATTATTCATATCAGTGTTCAGCGGCGCAAAGATGAGATACAAAGATGGTTCATGACGTCAAGTTGGCATGATGATCGATGATGATGGATGGATTGATAGATGGAATTCTTCCTAGTTGAGAGGGACTATTAAAATTGGCAACTATGGCCAAATTCAACCTTGGGATAGCTCTCTTGATGGAAATTATGATTGCATTAGATTCCTCTTTTCAAGAGGACCAAGATTGATATAAAGATCATCTCATTTGGACAAGAAAAAGTGTGATTTTGAATTTATGCCCACTCATGTACAATTTGTTCAGGTCGACCACATCATCATGTAGGCTCATGAAGCCTAATAGACATGACTCTTCACCCTCATCGACTTGTATAAATACAAGCTATGTCACAGGGTTCGGCGAACCTGAAGGTTCAGGTTTGAAATTCGCCGAACCTGGAAAAAAAAATTGAAATTCGTTCAGGTTCGCCGAACCTGAAATTCGAACCTCAAGTCGAACCTGAACGAACTCGAACCTAAACGAATCTAAACGAACCTCAACGAACCTGAACGAACCTCAACGAACCTCAACGAACGTGAAGGCAAATTTTAATGAATTTTTTAAGGTTCAATTTTTTTAATGATGCACTGAGAACTTCATTATGACAACCATGATAGCTGTTTTATCCTACCTTCATCGTTGTACTCTAGACCATCATGTTGACTATGATCATGCGAGTGTATTCCATGACTGCAAGATCATTGTGATCTTTCTTACACAGAAACAGTGAGATCATGTAAAGATAGTGAGGGATCCGAAGATCTTTCCATTACATATATATATACATTAACTGTTAAGAAAGAGATCCACCGAGATGAGATACTATTCCTCACTATACTGAGGTCCTTACTGTCTCATTTATTCCGAGACTGTAATGGTTACTATGGCTCTTTGTTATGCAAGGATTGTATCCTGCGGTTTTGTTATTGTGCCACAATTGTAGTGTATATATATATGTGATTGAGACAACGTCTAACATCAATCTTATTAGGCCGAGAGAGAGGTTCTATCACTGCTGTTCTTTTTCTAGAGTCTAGACTTCTACAAGAGTATCACCGAGGCCTTGATGCCAAGACTGCCATGCAAGATCCATTGACATTGTGCCTTTGTCCTAGATCTTATCATCTTTGCTACTCCATTCAGCTGAGATCCTCACAGGTATGTCGAGATCACTAGCTGTGCAATTGTGATATGTCTAGGTAGATTTGTATGCTAAAACAGATATGCCGAGAATGTCTAATCCTTCAATCTTTGCAACGTCCATTATACAAGGTTATTCCTGCTCCATTAGACCGAGGTCATATATAGATATATATATAAATATATATATATTGAAAAATATGTATAGTCGAACCTAATGCCGAACCTCATTCGAACCTGTTCGGAGAATTCGAATTCGAATCGAACTTAATCGTTGTCGAACTCGAATTCGAACTCGAACCATGTGACATAGAATACAAGTGTCCTCCCACCTCATTTGGCATCTTCATCTCTCACACATCCTCCCTCCTTCCCTCATTGGTTCGTACATCATTGGGCATTCTCTCTCTCCCACGTGTAGGACAAGGAGGACGAAATTACAAGACATAATTACAAGGTTGAAAATCACAGAAATTATGCAGTTTGACCAATGTTGACCATCAAGCATCATTTGACTTTGATATTTTTGGGGTTATTTCTGTCTTAGCAGGCCGCATCTTTTGGCACAGGAATCGAGGCCTTCTGAGCATTTCGACTGCAGACTAAAATTCCAAGTTGACCGCATATTTCAAACAGCAATTTGATTGTTGACTTTGTCATTATTTTGGGCTAACTTTGACCTCCAAATCAAGTCGAATTTGACTAGGGAGGACCAAGCTTTTTTTAGGACATTCTATTGTTGCTTTGACTAATGTTGTCTTTTCTAGTTAGGGCTAAATTTTGACTGCAGTTGACTGCAAAAATTTACAAGGTTGTTTTGACTTTGTATTGGGCAAGTCAATTTGACTTTTGTATTCTCTCTCCCTGTTGAACATTTGATACAATAATAAGAAGATTCGATCAAAGGATTTTCTCTGCATTAGGGTTTTTCCCTAGGATCCGCCAAATTTGGTGTCCTCTTGTCTTGGCGAGTCTTCTACCTTTTGTTTCATGTTCTATCTGCTTTTACTATCAGTGTGATTATTGTGATTTGCTAAGGAACATTGAAGTAAATTGTTCTAAGCATTGAACATACCATTGTTAACTAAAATTAACAGGAAACCCTAAATTCGCTTGCACGTGTGAACGAAAATGACCCAAACCCGTCCTCAAATGTCCTCGTTCTTCCTTCAATCTTTGTCCTCCTTGCTTCGCTTGGATATAAGGTATCTTCTTGCCCTTTCTTATTGAACTTCTTATGTATTCGTGTGTTCCTTGAATGAGGTTGAAAGCCCTATATATAGGCTTCTTCCTTCATCTTGTAGACTGACTTGACTAGGTTCTTGGTGTAGGCTCATTGCTTCATCTTAAGGCCAACTTGCTAGAAGTGCTTGAGCTTGGTCTTGGAGTGTCTTTGACATTGACTTTACTAGACTTTATGACTTGATGACCAAACCTAATAGCTCACAATGGGAGCTTCAACTAAAATAAAATTCCTTGAGCATGAGACCCATGACTCAAGCATTCAAAATAATTTTAATTTCTTCTTTGCATCAATTACATAAAATCATGATTACACATGTCATTATGAAGACCGAACCAAGTTACATTTTTCAACAGTGATTACAACATTGTTTGCTATGAACTTATATGAGAATAAGGCTATTTAGGATTTTTGAACCAACTCTGAAAAACAGTAGACATCTTTGAATAAAATGGATTGGTTTCAACTTTCAAAGTTGCACAAGAATTGAAAGAACAAATTCAATCGTACTTCTCGTGTCATCTCAAAAGTGAAGTCTTCACACGATCTTGGGATTCTACTCATTAGAAACAAGCAAAAATAATGATATAATTGTGTAGCTTAAATCAACCGCATGACAATTACAATTGTGCTCGGCATTTCTTAATAGTGAAATGGCCCATTCGTTAGTTGATGGTTCAACTTTCGTTGCTCTAATGGTATTGAAAAAGTTATGTGACCATCCTAGACTATTAACAAAAAGGGCAGGTGATGACATAGCAGAAGGAATGGAATCTATAATTAAAGAAATAGGTATTGCTAAGGAAGAAGATGATGTTGATCAAAATAATTGGAAAGTAATTAGAGGGGATTATCATGGAAGAGATGGATATACAGGGGAAGAAGATATTGTCACATGATCTTGGATGAAAGGCACATCATCAAAAATCCCAATACAGAACATGCCACAAACCTTCAAGAGATTCCTAGAGCCTATTATTTTCAGTAGCACACCTATTCAAAACAACCTGAAAGAAATGTGGGTGTTATTTGACTTATGTTGCCTAGAACTACAAAGAGATAAAAAGTATTTCAAGATAAGTGATGTTGATAATGTTGATGACCCTAGCATGATTACAAGAGAAAAATAAAAATTCGAAGCATAAGCCCAAGGAGAGCTTGAGAAGGTTACAGTGACTAAATGAAGAAGATACTACAAATAGGGGGAGACATGTCAAGAAGTGTTGTAAATATGTAGTCAATGTGAAAGGCAGTGTTAGGTGAAGCACCCCATTTTCCATTGATGTCAAAGGGGGAGACAAGAGCAAAAGGGGGAGATATGGCAAGAGTATTGCCTTCAATGACAAAATGAGAGATAGTTGAGATTTTGTTATTGATGTCAAAGTAAGGGCTAGCTATGGTCAAAGTCAAATGATTGAAAGGTTGTCAGATTACTAGTGAGATGTAAGAGGCTCTAGCTTTTCATCTGGATGTAACCCATTCTTGGTTGATTACATATTTATCACTAATCTCCCATCTGAATATTGAAGGTTAGATTTATTTGTTTTGCAAATGTTTATAAGTCTGTTATACTTTGAGTGCAAGTGGTTCTCCATTTCCAATAATATATATAAGATAGCATAGGCAAAAGGGTCTATGAGTTCAAGACAGACAACTCCTATGCATTGAAAATAACTCGCGAAGGAATTAAGCAGAGAGACAGAGCAGCTCACCATGGTGTTGGATGAGCAAACAAACAAGCTCTTTAGAATCCAACAAATCGTTCTTCATATGCTCAATGACAGGGATTATCTCATGGGTGACTTCGAGATCATCACGACCAAATAGCAGTTCCTCAATAAGTTCAAAAAAGACCCAAAGAAGGAAGATATTGTTATCAATAAAGCCAAGCGCAACAATCCTTCCGAACACATATTTGTCTTATTTTTAGTAGAGGCCAAAGTGGGAGTGAAGACCATCAAAACATATGTGGAAAGCATAAAATTTGAGGGTGTGTTTCGAGCTATACTAGTGGTGAAATAGGCCTTGACACCTTTAGCAAGGTAAAGTTTCCAAGAGTTTTTAAGAAAATTTCATTTGGAAGTTTTTCAGACCTGTACACGCTATGTCAATGATGGGTTCCCAAGGATTCGAATGCTTGTAGTAGGAGAATGTTCGAAGGCAACAATGAAAAATCGGATCTCCATTTTGCCTCCTCTTAAGGACTAGAGTTGACTCAACCTCACTCCAGTTTAGTTCACTTCACTTCAGTTCAATTCAATGCGCATGAGCTTGCATGAACACCTTTTGCAAGGCAAAGTATCTAGGAGTTCTCGAGAAAATTTCATTTGGAGGTTTTTCAAAATTGTACATGCTATGTCAATGATGGGTTCTATTGACACCTAATAATGGGGATTGGGTGAACACTTGTAAATAATGTAAATAGTAAATAATGGAAAATGAAGAGTCATCGAGAGGTGAAACCCAAGCGCACTCCGGTGCGTATATAACAATGAGGAATCCTAATGAATAAACACAGTTGATTTGAGGAGTCACCTCTTGGCCTAAAATGGTACAGAGCACATGTCCCAGCCTCTATTTTTGGCTCTCTTCCCGCCATTGTAACTCCCTACCTACCTCTATCCTACCTATATTCTTCAAAATGACACCTCTGTTCTGCCATTCAAATCTCTCTACTTACCCCTCTCTTTACTTTCTGTGGCACTGTGTTATTCTCGCAACATAAGGAGAAGATTCTAGCATGGTGTGATTGGTACAGTGAAGACCGAGCGGTGATTTGGTGCATCTGCAGGGAGCATTGTGACTGTGGCACAAATGGTATGAAATCCTTGTGTTAAAATTACTGAAAACTGTGTGCGTTGAAGTTTTAAATCAACTGTGTATTTAATTATCTTTGTTATCCATTGGAGTGACCAGTTTAGCACTCCTACCATACCTCTGGTTCACAACTCATATTATACCATTTTATGTGTTGATATAACCTGCGGTTTTGGTAATTACACTCCCCACAACGTTCCACCTCCCAATCGGCCACTGTATCTTGTCATATATGCTAACTCCCATACCACAACGTTGTTGTTTCGGCCCCTCCACCGTTCAAACCAAATCTTTCAAACGCCTCCATACCACTGCATATCGTTGGGCTCCACACTGTTGTTGGGCCTTCTGTCACATCGCTCGGCCTCTCCCCCTCGACCTCAATCCCTTGGCTACAGTTTCACACAATTTATACCTGGTTCCACACCATACATCTGCTCTCCCATACCATAAATCTACGACTGTTCAAATTTGCGGTTGCTCCTCAGTTCGACTCCCATAGATCTTGTTGTCACAATGTAAAAGACTGCTGGGGTATTATTATCTTCGTCAAGTGTAGATTCGGGCTCAATCATACCACAACCCACACTTGTTTGGTGCGTTGAAGCCCCTGGTGATTCTATTTTCAAACTAGTTGCAAATTCACTGCTACAGTTCCATAGACACAAGTTCGAGGTGTGGTGAATGTATATGGTGATATGTATTATGAAGCGCATTCAATTCCTTTGAAAATGGTGGCATTTTTTAAGACATGAAATTAGTTGAGATTTGGGTCTCGACTATATATTATATGGTTTATATGTTGAAACCATCATATAATATATTTGTGAGTGAAAGAATATATGCTACATAAAAAGTATTAATATAGTGAATTTTTTCCACCTAAATAGAAGATATCAAGAAAGATTGTGTTTGTTTTGGAAATCAAAATTTTTTCTTTGGGAATGCATTCACTAATATCTATGATTGGAGTATTTCTCTCTGAGAAAGAAAACTACGCAAAATGGTCTCGGAAGATCAAACACACTCTCATTTTTAAAGAGTTGTGGAAAGGAATTTGTGTTGGAGAAGGAGACAATGAACCAGCAAAGCCTACCTAAGACAAGGAATTCGCCATTTGGGAAAACAAGAACAGCAAGGCCTATGCCTTGATTGCAACATCTATAAATGAAGAGGTGAGTCGCCATATTTCACCATTTTCGAATGCTTTTAAAGCCTTACAAAAATTGAAGGAACTCTATAACTCACAACCTTACACTTGAAGTTGTCCATCTGATGATTAAATTGTTCAGCCTTGAATTAAAAAATGATGATCCTCTTGCTCTTGCATTAGAAGTAAAATCTATTATGCATGATATCAATGTCACTAATGTTGAACTAGACATTCCTCTGATAGCTTTTTTCAAGGCACTTTATCCCACTTATTCAAATTATCACGAGTCATTGCAAGCAAATGGAAACCTCAAAGAAATTACCTTTGACTTCCTTCTGAATAAATTTGTTGAGAGAGAGAGAGATTTTGTGAAAAAGACAGCTCCTCAGTCTTCTAAAGAAGTTGTATGTCTTGCACATAGAGAGAAGAATCATGCTCAAGATTCTTCCAAAGGAAGAGGTGGTCAAAGAGGAAAAGGAAGAAGAAATTTCAGAGGCAGGGATGCAGACACTCTCAAGGAGAAAAGTTTGATTTGCATTGCATATGTTGCAATAGAGATGGATCACATGATGCATCCACATGCAAGTTGCTTGGGACATAATTGAACAGGAAATAAATCAACCCAAAGGTAAAACCAATGACAAAGAGAAAGGTAAAGCACCTGAATCCGCTCACTATGTTATGGCACATTGTAATATTGGAGTAAATGAAGACTTGTTTAATGCTTCACTTGCTTCTTGGAAAAATGATTGGTTGCTTGATTCAGGAGAAACTTGCCACATGACTTTTCGAAGAGATTTTTTTTGAAGAATTTACTGACAATGTTGATAGAGTAGTATACTTGCGAACAAATAAAAATTCAAGCCATCAGGGCTTGGCACAATCAGGCTCAAATTGCCAGACTTTCTTCTACGTGATGTTTTATATCTCCCACAGTTGAGGAGAAACTTGTTGTCCTTGGTCCACATCAGCCAGCGAGGACACTCCATTCATATGTTTGATGGCGAGGCTGAGGTGAGAAAAGCATCAGATCACTCACTTGTCATGATGGGGATAGAAGAAGAAAGACTTCTCAAGCTGCAAGGTACCTCTGCTCATGCACAAAATTTCTCATACAATTCTCATTATGATGAAGGTACATTTCCATCAAGTCTTTTATGGCACGCTAGATTTTGACACTTGAACTATGATAGCCTTCGCTGCTTGAAGAAAAATGGTGTTACTGGTTTGCCTACAATTCCTAGTAAACTTAAGCAATGTGATGCTTGTATTCTAGGAAAGCATAGGAAATAGTCTTTTCATGATTCACATTCCAGAGCACATAGAAAACTTGAATTCACTAATTGAGATTTATGAGGTCCAATTCCTGTTCCTTCTGCAAATGGAAATAAATATATGATGACATATATTGACGACTACCCCAGAATGTGTTGGGTTTATTTATTGAAAACAAATCTGATGCTTTTCAAACATTCAAGAACTTTCATACATGCATTGAAAATGATGCACAATCTCATATTGGCTCTATTCACATTGATAATGGAAAAGAATACACTTCAAATGAATTTGAAAACTATCTTCCCCAACATGGGATCAAACATCAAACAACTGTGCCTTATAATCCCCAATAGAATGGTGTAGCTGAAAGAATGAATAGGACAATCTTAAATATGGTACGATCCATGCTCTTCTTCAAAAGTGTAAAGATAATGTTTGGGTCTGATGCTATTCTATGTGTTGCATATATAAAGAATAGATGTCCATCTAATGCTATAAGAAACAAGACTCCATATGAAATGTGGTATGGACATGTTCCTTCGGTAAAGCATCTCAGGGTCTTTGGTTGCACCTGTTAAGCTTTGATACCAAAGGTACATAGAAACAAAATTGGTGTTAGAAGTCGTAAGTGTATCTTTTTGGGATATTCAAACACCTCCAAAACATACCATCTTTATGATGAAGTAAATAAAAATTTTGTTCTATCTAGAGATGTAATTTTTCTTGAATCATCCAAAACTGACAATGTTGTTGAGTGGCAACTTGATCGCTTGGATAGATTCGCAAAAGCAAAATAATTTCAAGAATTTGATAATCAGATTCCACATCTTGAAGGGGGGATTCCTATATTAGATCAACATGTGGAATATTCTTTGAAGAACACTCTCCCCTACATGAAATTCCAACAACGGATGATGCTTTAAGTGATGTAATTGATAGAATTGAGAGACTCAATCTTGATTCAGTCCCAAATCAATCAACGAAGCAGCTTGGACCATCTGAGAAAGGTCCCCCAAAGTGGCTGACAAAGACACTTGAAAGTGTTCATCCTGATGAGGTTAGAAAGACACGAACTCGAAATTCAAACCGGCAAAATGGAGGTGATGTAGATGACTCTAATTCACCTATTGATATGGATGTTTCTTATGATTGTGAATTGAACTTGTCTACATATTTTGAACCAACTTCCTTCAAAGAAGATCCTTCTCATGATGAATGGAAAGAAGCGATGCAAAAGGAGTATGATGCCCGCATAAAGAACGACACTTGGAAGCTGGTTGATCCTCCATTAGGAACCAAACCAATTGGCAGTAAGTGGGTCTACAAAAACAAGTATAAAGCTGATGGCTCACTTGACAAGCACAAAGCTAAGCTTGTGGAAAATGGTTTTGCATAGAAGGAAGGGGTCAATTATGAGGATACTTTTGCCCCCATAGCAAAATGGGCTACCATCCGAACACTCTTTGCACTAGCAGCTCAAAACGGTTGGAAAGTCCATCAAATGGATGTAAAAATTGCTTTCTTGAATGGAGATCTAAAAGAGAATGTTTTTATGTTCCAGCCTGAAGAATTTTCTATGAAAGGACATGAACATAAAGTATGCAAACTTGTGAAGTCCTTGTATGGCCTCAAACAAGCACTGCGAGCCTAGTATGAAAAAATAACTGAGCATCTTCTGAAACTCAATTTCAAACATTTTGATCTTGATGATGCAACTTTATTTGTCAGGAAAGTTGCCAAAATAGTGGTATATCTTGTGGTATATGTAGATGATCTTTTGATGATAGGGAACAATGAAAGCTACATTGCATCCATAAAGAAGGAATTGGGGAAAAGTTTTGAAATGATTGATTTGGGCTATGTTCATTACTATCTTGACATTGAAATAACCCAACATCCAAAGTCCATATTTCTTTCTCAAAAGAAATACATTGGAGATATGTTGAATAGCTTTGGCATGACATAGTGCAATCCTCTTACTACTCCAATGGAAGAAAACTTAAAGCTCACATCTATTGAAGGAAAAGAATTTGAGGATGCAACAAAGCATAGATAGCTTGTAGGAAGTCTTAACTACCTAACTACTACCAGACCAGACATTTCGTTTGCCGTTGGAATCCTCTCCAGGTTTATGCAAAAGCCTTGTGAGGGACATCGATTTGCTGCAAAAAGAGTTCTAAGGTACCTGAAGGGAACTCAAGACTTTGGAATCAAATATACACAGGTGGATGACTTTAGCTTGATTAGATACTCTGATTCAGACTTCAATGGAGACAAAGAAACTGGGGTATCAACTTTAGGATATGCTATTAGTCTTGGATCAAGAGGTGTCTCTTGGAGATCACGCAAAGAATTAGTTCCAACAGATTCCACAATAGAAGCAGAATATGTGGCAGCAGTTGAAGCAACAAAAGAAATTGTGTGGCTCAGGAAAATTCTTGAAGATTTGCAGGTAAAAAAAGTACAATCAAATCCACTGATGATTAACAATACCTCTGCAATAAAGTTGGCCAAGGACCCAAAATTCCATGATCAAACAAAGCACATCAATACTAAATATCATCTGATTCGACATAATGTTGAGGCCAAAACAATCCATCTCCATCATTGTTCCACAAATGAGCAAATTGCAGAGATCTTCACCAAAGCGCTTGGAAGAGAAAAGCTTGAAAGATTCAGAATGATGCTTGGACTCACCAACATCCTTTCAGATTAAGGGGGGGAATTTTGACACCTTATCCTTGTGATTGGGTGAATTTATGTAAATAAATAAATTAGAAATATGAACAGTCATCAGGAGATGAACTGAACAGTCTCTCCCTCATGTATATAACAAACACCTACCTGATGAAATAATACACACGAATCATTTTTGCCTTATGGAGTTACTGCATGGCTTGACAGTTTGTCTTGGAGGATTGTGCTTGGGCTTGGAGCGCTAATCTAGTTAATAGGTAGACTTATATACATTACATATATTCTCAAGAAAAACTCTTTGACTCTTTAACTTTCCTAGACCTATGAAATGAGCAAAAAAATCATTCTTATAATTTACAAAAATAATATTTCTTTTTCTTGACAAGCATAAATATCAAAATTGCATTTGTAAATATCGAATCTAGTTCCACTTTATTCAATAGAATGCATGACAACAATTCACTGAATGTACTCTCTGAAATGGTAGTTTTCAAGGAAGACCACAAATTCAAAAGGTGGGAGAACTCGAGGTCTTAACCTGTGGTGGTTTAAGTTTGACCACCAATAGTAGAACACGTAGTATAGTTCCTGGGATAGTTCTAAATCCAGTTAGAAGCTGAAGTCTTATGATAGAAGAAGTGCTCCCTAATGTTGTGAAAAGGGAGACCATTGAGGCCTCAACTTAGAACAATTAGTGCAATTCTTAGACTATTCCAAATATGGCTAGAAGTTGAAGTCTTATGCTAGAGGAGGTATTCCGAAAAGGGATACCATTGAGGTGTCAACTTGTGGTGGTTTAAGGAAATCCACCAACCAAAATGCATGCCTATGAGGCATTTCTCTATGTCTAGCTACAACTCTGAATCTAGGTATGGTTGAGTTTGGCTCTAGGCTTAGGCATCAAACTCAGGCTATGGCTTAGGCTTGCTCGATGTATCTTCAAAGCCTAATCCCCCCCGTCAAATACAAGGTGATAAGATGAATAAATCTAAACTACAAGATGTGTCAATACTTGAGAACAAATTCTGTGGTATGAACGGAATATCTTCTTGGATGTTGAAGCCCATTTCCAGGAAGTGATCCATCCAAGGTGAATCTTTATTTTTGTAGGAGGCTTATTTCTTAAGCATTTGCTTGAATGATGAGTATTTTTATGACAATACTCACATGGGTGAAGATAAAAAAATGATCTTTCACATGCCAACTTGACTACAATGTTTCCATTTGGCAATATGTGGTTGCTGTGGATGAGGAGAAAGTTCTACAAAAAGTGAAGATGAATCGCCTTGAAAGAACCCAACACTCTGAAATTGAATGGGCTTACAATAGTATGGAATATGAAAGGAGACATCCTTGTCATATCTAAGACCAATCTCGTGCTTGTTGCTAACAAGCTCTTCGCAAGGTCCAACGATGGGCTTGAGAAGTGAAACCTAAACTTCTGCATCTTTATGCAAAACTGATCCTGAAATGGGCACTTGATCTAAATCAATCTCAGGTTCACTGATTTGATCGGTTTCTAGCAACTAATGGGAGTATTTCTCAAACTCAAAGAAAGGATTGTTTTGAAAAAAACCAGTTTAGAATGATGTATTTTCCGCTATAACTCTTTTCACTGGAATTGAGATTCGAGTTATAGAAAATCGATATTTTCTTGTGCATTTTGTAAATAGGTTCAAATGTCAAAGAGAGCGCCCTTGCCAATTTTGATTGTATCATGAATAATGGAGTGCGTTAAAGTATTTAGCAACTTTAATAACTCAATAATTCTACTCACTTTGTCAACAACACAAATTCAACGAATGAAAGGTGTCCACAAGCAAAGGGCTACTGCAATGAGGGATACAATGCTTGAATGACCTAAAATCTCAACTACTTCCAATGAGCTACAACAAAGTTGGTAATCAAACATGACAAAAAACAACCTCCAAGTGCATGTTTAGTACAAAATCCAGGGCTATTATAAATATGAAAATCAGATTCCAATCCCTTTTCAATACATTGGTCTGGCATAATATGCTTTTAATAATTTTTGTTCCTATTTTTTCCTAGTGGACAGTGGGATTTCGCATTGCTAAAGAAAGAGGAAATGACAAAGCGAGTATTGCACTTATCCAATCACAACTTCAATGCATGAAAATCTGAATCCCCTCATATTCTTTCAAAACTTTGCATATTTTCACAAGAAGACATTTGATGCAGGAGCATCCGAACTTAGCCAACAATGTGAAAGTTTGTTCACATGTTGTGGCTAAACAAGTTGAAATTCATTGATTGATTGTTCAAAAGGATGTTTTACTGAGAGGGTTGGATCCCTCAAGAAATGAGTTGTATTTCATTATTGTAATAGTTAGAAAGATAAGTTGTTAGCATAGAGCTAGGAACTAGAGATTTGCTGTTAGATTTATTAAAAATAGAGATTGAGTTGTTAGACACAGTTAGAGTGATATTTGATTGATAAAAAGAAGAAAAAATGTAATAGAGTGAGGATTTTTGAGAGGATTGAGTGGAGGGAGGGCAAGAATAGTGTGTGGATTGTATTTTGGAATAGAGGTCTTTATTTGTATAATTGGGCGAAGGCTGAGACTTTGTAACCTCTTTTATTTTGAATAAATGATGTTGTGCGTGTGATTGCTTATTAAGCCTGTGGAAATCCTCAGTTTACTTTTGTTTCTTTATATTCGGGGCAGAGTTGATTATTCCTTTGTTTGTTTATGTTTCACGGTATAAATCACTGGATTAATAGAAGACAAAGGCCTCCTATATAAGTATCATTGCTTGATGCCGATTTAATCCCAACCATTGGATCACCGATATCGGATCGGTGAAGTTCATTTGTATGGTTTTGATCTTGCAAGCGGAAATCCAGTTTACACTAAGAATCAGTGCAAAGCATAGATCAGATCCGAAATCTTATAGACAGAGGTTTTTAAACCTTATCGGGTCCGTGAACCATTACTGATCGCATCGCAATATCGGAGTGGCATATGGTAAAGGTCCCACCCTTGAAACATTGTGACATGCGACTTTCGACATATTGCATCAGAATTTTCGAGTTGAAGTGATAAAGGCCTTAAGCCAGGGGAAGCAGCAATCATCAATAGCGATCAGTGCGATAAATTGCATCAGGGCTTTAACAAGGGAAGCTTTGGATCAAGACCTTTATGACTTAAGACTTGCGATGATGCGATTTAATCTAGATTGTCAGTTCAGTTAGATTGCGATCTAAGATGTACCGCGAGCATTTCTAATTAAAAAGGGGAAATCATTGTTTTGAGCCTTTTTGAAAGGCGTTCTGGTTAGGAAGGAAAAGCTTGGATTGTCAAGGAAATGGTGACCTATGGGGTGATTGTTGGGGTTTCTTAGGCAACTATTTCTGCCTGCGTCATTTTGTGGTATCAGAGCAGAAGTTAAGGTTGATTGCAGCAAAAATGCTACCAAGGAGAGGAGCTGGCATTGGTTGAGGAAGACTTGAAGCAAATGCAATTTTGTTAGAGGAGATCCAAAGTCTACGTACAAGGATGGACACTATGGACACTTCCCAGAGAAGAGAAATTAATGAAGGAGATGATAGTGTTGCATAAGAATCTTCCGAGGAGGAAGGAGAAGAAGAAAATGAAACTACCAAAGTCATCAAGATGTTGGTGAAAGTAGGAGAAAAACAAAAGGTGGAAATTCCTACGTATGAAGGGAGTCTAAACACAGAAGAGCTAATGGATTGGATCAGGTCCTTAGACAAATACTTTGACTATGAAGAGGTTGATGACAAGAAGATGGTGAAGTTTGCAATTACCAGATTGAGGGGTCATGCAACTATCTGGTGAGATGAGCTACAAGCATTTAGAACGAGGAAAGGAAAGCCCAAGATCAAGCATTGGGACAAAATGGTGAGTAAAATGAAAGTCAAATTTATGCCTAAGGATTATCAGTTAAATATTTTTAGACAATTGCAAAATTTAAGGCAAAAAGGAATGTCTGTTAAAGAATACACAGAAGAGTTTTATAGATTGAGTATTAGAGCATGACATGTAGAAGATGACATGGAAAAGTTAGCTAGATATATTAATGGATTAAGGTATGATATACAAGATGATATTAACTTGTTAAGTCTAAAGACTATTGAGGATGCCTATCAAGCAAGTTTGAAGGCAGAAGAGAAGATATTGAGAAAACAGAATCAGAGGAATAGAGGGAGAAGCTTAGTAAGAGGTAGAGGAACTACTAGACCAAGGGGACAACAACATCAACATGAAGCAGGAAGTTAGAGTAGCAGACCACCACAGATAGGAGAATGGAATCGAGGAAGATTTGCATCGAGAGGAAGAGGCCGAGGAAGAGATATTCGGTGTTATACATGTGGAGAATGGGGACATGTGTCGTGGGACTGTCCTCATAATAAACCAACAAGTTAGAGGAATGCGAATGTGGCTGAGGCAAAGCCAGAACCACCTCAACTTATGGAAAAGGAAGAATCCCCTGAAGTAGGAGAATCCCTGCTATTGAGAAGGACCTTGCTTAAGATAGAGAAGGAGATTGAAGAACCAGCGTAGAGGAAGAATTTATTTAGAATAACCTGTAAATCAAAAAGCAAGTGTTGTAAAGTAATAATTGACAGTGGGAGCACTGACAACCTTGTTTCTACAGAGATGGTGGACAAGCTCGGACTAGAAAAGACAATACACCCTACTCCTTACAGAGTGTCATGGTTACATAAGGGACATCAGATCATTGTGACAGAACAATGCAAGGTTGAGATACAAATTGGTACGTATAAAGATGTGATATTATGTGATGTAATGCCCATGGATGTATGCCATGTATTACTGGGGAGATCGTGGCAGTTTGATCGGAAAGCTATTCATGATGGGAGGAGAAACACTTATAATATGGAGAAGGATGGAACTAAACATACATTGCTGCCATTGAAGGACGACACTGACAAAGGAACACCTGGAAGTAGTATTATGTTGATAAGCGGAAAGGAGCTGCTACATGAGGTAGTGAAAAGTGAGGTGTTGCATTTTGCTATTGTGGGAAGTCCAAAGGTAATTTGAACTTCCACAAACTTGGATGAATTTCCTGAAGAAGTTAAAATTCTGTTAGATGATTTTGTTGATATTATTGTGGATGAGTTACCAAATGCGTTGCCATTGATCAAGAGTATTAGTCATCATATTGATCTAATACCAGGAGCATGTTTGCCAAATAAAGCAGCGTAAATATTAACTCCTCAAGAGAATGCAGAAGTTGGAAGACAAGTGCAGGAGCTCATGGATAAAGGGCTAATCAGCGAAAGTCTTAGTCCATGTGCTGTACCAACAATACTCAGTCCAAAGAAAGGAGGAGAATGGCATATGTGCACATATTCCAAAGCCATAAACAAGATCACAATCAAGTATAGATTTCCTTTGCCACGCATGGATGATCTAATGGATTGTTTCAGTGGATCAAAATATTTTATTAAAATAGATTTGAAGAGTGGGTATCATCAAATAAGAATTCAGGAAGGCGATGAATGTAAAACTGCATTAAAACAAACAGTGGGTTGTATGAGTGGTTAGTGATGACTTTAGGACTCACTAATGCACCTAGCACATTCATGAGATTAATGAATGAAGCCTTAAAGGATTATGCAGGCAAGTTTGTTATTGTTTATCTGATGATATTCTAGTTTTTAGTAAAAGCAAAGAAGAACATTTAGAGCATCTTAAGTTGGTTCTAAGAACTCTGCAGAAAGAGAAACTACTGCTAAATTTGAAGAAATGTAGTTTCATGAAGGAAGAATTAGTTTACTTGGGATTTGTAGTTTCTAAAGAAGGATTGAAAATGGATCCAGAAAAAGTCCAAGTAATTTGGAATTAGCCTATTCCCACAAATATATTTGAGGTAAGAAGCTTCCATGGTCTTGCAAGTTTTTACAGAAAGTTTATAAAAGGCTTTAGTCAAATTTGTGCACCAATTCTTGAAACAATTAAGGAGATCAATCAACCGTTCAAGTGGATGGAAGCAATAGACAAAAATTTTAAATTGACGAAGAGGAAAATCACAAAGGAACCAATTTTAGCTTTCCCTGATTTTGAAAAAGTATTTCAATTTGAAACATATGCTAGTGGAGTTGTAATTGGCACAATTCTGAGTCAGGAACAAAGACCGATAGCATACTTCAGTGAGAAATTGAATGAAGCAAAGAAGAAATATTCTTCTTACAATAAATAGTTTTACTCTATTGTACAAGCCTTGAAAAAATGGAGACATTATTTGCTGCCAAAAGAATTCATATTGTATTCGGACAATCATGCCTTACAATTCATTAATTACCAGCCAAAACTGAACCAGAAACATGCCAAATGGGTAGAATTTTTACAAAGCTTTACTTTTGTGATAAAACAAAAGAGTGGTAAGTCAAATAAAGTTGCTGATGCATTGAGCACGATAAGTTTTATTGTGAAAGAATTCAAAGTGGGTGTTGTAGGATTTGGGGAAATGATTGAAATGTACAAAGATGATGTAGATTTCAAAGATATCTATGCAACAATTCATAATCCATTAGTTCATAACAAAAGTCAATGGTTAGATTATCTCATTCAAGGAGGCTTATTGTTTAAAAGCAACAAGTTGTGTATTCCCAAATGTTCTATGAGGGAAAATATAATAAAGGAGAAACATAGTGGAGGATTATCTAGTCACTTTGGACAAGATAAAACCTTTGCTCAGGTGAATGCTTTTTATTATTGGCCAAAAATGCAGACTGATGAACTAAGAAATTTGTTGAGAAGTGCAGGATATGTTAGCATGCTAAAGGAAGGAGCCATAATACAGGATTGTATCAGCCATTATCAATACCAGACCGCCCGTGGATGCAGTTAGCATGGATTTCGTTTTTGGATTACCAAAAACCCAGAGAGGGAATGATTCCATTTATGTTGTAGTAGATATATTTTCCAAGATGGCACATATCATTGCTTATAAGAAAACTAGTGACGCACCACATATAGCTAATCTATTCTTTTTAGAAATTGTAAGATTACATGGGTTACCTGTAAGTATTGTGTCTGATCGAGATACAAAGTTTGTAGGACATTTCTAGAGAACTCTTTGGAAGAAATTGGGATTTAACCTCAGTTTTACTTCAACATACCATCCTCAAATAGATGGATAGACCGAAGTCGTAAACATGAGCTTGGGAAACATATTGAGAAGTTTAGTGTATCAAAATCCTAAACAGTGGGATTTAGCACTAGCTCAGGTTGAGTTTGCTTATAATGACACTCCAAACCAAAGTACTGGAATGAGTCCATTTCAGATTGTTTTTGGAATGAATCCAAGAGGTGTGTATGAGCTCAGAGATTTGGGTAAACAGGAAACAAGAAATGCAAAAGCTGAAGAGTTTGCAGAACAGATGCAGAGATTACAAGAAGATGTCAAAGGCAGATTGCAAGAAATCAGTGACAAATACAAATAGAGGGTAGATATAAAAAGAAGAGAGCAAGAATTCCAAGTGGGATATTTAATGACGGTGTATTTGAGAAAAGAAATATTTCCTGCTAACTTACAATAAACTGAAAATGAAAAAGATAGGACCATGTATAATTGTAAGAAAGTTTTCAGCTAATGCATGTGAAATTGACTTGCTAGAAGGGATTGGAATATCGCCTATTTTCAATGTTGCAAATTTGTATCCATACAAAGAGACAGAGACAAAGCTAAAGGAGGAAATTACAGAAGATGAAGTTCAAAGCTTGAACTGGGAAGAACAAATGCCAAAGATAACGAAGAAAGAAGTTGAAGCTATTTTGGAGTAAAGAGTATCCAAAATAACTAGAGGGTAGACTTATTTTCAATATCTAGTCAAATGGAAAGGACAACCAGTGGAGGATTCTAGCTGGTTAACCACAACAGAGTTGCAGAAGTATGGAATAAGTCCCGAAAGTATGAAGGATGATTCTTTTCTTCCTCGAGAGTCTGATGGAGAAGAATTTGGACTTAGCTAGCAATGTGAAATCTTGTTCACATGTTGTGGCTAAACAAGTTGAAATTCATTGATTGAACGGTCAAAAGCCAGTTTTACTAAGAGGGTTGGATCCTTAAAGAAATGAGTTGTATTTCATTATTGTAATAGTTAGAAATTGTCCTATTTTAGATTCAAAGATAAGTTGTTAGCATAGAGCTAGGAATTAGAGATTTGTTGTTAGATTTATTAAAAATAGAGATTGAGTTGTTTTACATAGTTAGAGTGATATTCGATTGATAAAAAGAAGGAAAAATGTAATAGAGTGAGGATTTTTGAGAGAATTGAGTGGATCGAGGGCAAAAATAGTGTGTGGATTGTATTTTGAAACAGAGGTATTTATTTGTATAATCGGGCTAAGGCCGAGACTCTGTAACCTCTTTTATTTTGAATAAATGATGTTGTGTGTGTGATTGCTTATTAAGCCTGTGGAAATCCTCGGTTTGATTTTGTTTCTTGTATTCGGGGCAGAGTTGACTATTCCTTTGTTTGTTTTTGTTTCACGATATAAACCGCCAGATTAATAGAAGACAAAGGCCTTTTATATAAGTATCATTACTTGATGCCAATTTAATCCCAACCGTTGGATCACAAATATCAAATCGATGAAGTTCATTTGTATGGTTTTGATCCCGCAAGCAGAAATCTAGTTTACACTAAGAATCAATGCAAAACATAGATCAGATGTGAAATCCGGATCTGAAATCTTATAGACGGAGGTTTCTAAACCTTATCAGGTCTATGAACCATTATTGATCGCATCGCAATATCGGAGTGGCATATGGTAAAGGCCCCACCCTTAAAACATTGCAACTACCGACATATCGCATCAGAATATTAGAGTTGAAGTAATGAAGGCCTTAAGCCGAGGGAAGTAGTGATCGGCACGATAAATCGCTGGAGCGAGAAATCACATCGGGGCTTTAACAAGGGAAGCTCTAGATTAAGACCCTTGCAACTTGTGACTTGCGATGATGCGATTTAATCTGGACTGTCGGTTCATTTAGATTGCGATCTATGGTGTACTGCGAGCATTTCTAATTAAAAAGGGGAAAATCATTGTTTTAAGCCTTTTTCAAAGGCATTCCAGTTAGGAAGGAAAAACTTGGATTGTTAAGGAAACGGTGACCTGCGGGGTGATTTTTGGGGTTTCTTAAGGCACTATTTCTGCCAGCGTCATCATCAAATCGCTATTGTCTGTACCCAAAGCTTTAACTGATCCTCTATCTAGTCCATCTTTCCATGCCTTGCCACTGTGTTTCAATTACCTTGGGTCACCTCAATAATATTCACATTATTAATTTTAGAATTAGTCAATTGGAATGGAGGCTTGACGGCATTGAGCAAGGTATTTATTGAAAGATAAATATAAGTTTTTAGATTTTGGAGACTCTAATTACTGCTGTGAACCGACATGGCACTGAGATAGATTTAGTGCTCGAAATGTTAAAATCTGAAATTTCTATGCAAAAATTTAAAAAGTATTTACAGAAACTTCAAAGTTATATGCTGAAAACTTCATGTATTTGGCAAAAAATTGAGTGTACTATGCAAAAACTGAATGGAACTGAATGTACTTTGCAAAAAGATAAATGTAATTTTCATAAAAACTGAATGTTCTATGCTGTTACAATTACTTAGAATGCAAATTTCTTCTTGAAAAATTTTCATATCAACAATTGTATATAGAACATAAACTTAAGGATCATATGAATATAACCGAGCACAAATATGAGACACTGGGATTTTGGTCCAATGACTAGGGAAAAACCCCTCGAGGAGGAAAACCAAAATAGTTCTTCTTCTATTAGATTTCTACAATTGTTGAAACTAAAGTGCACATTCTCTTTACTTGAATCTATCCTCCTTCTCTTGATCAGATCATGTCCTTCACACTTGTTGCAACTTTTTCCTTGCTCTTGACCTTCACTAGTTCTCGCAATTCTCTTGCACACACTCAACACTTGCTCTTCTTTTTCACAATGAACATGCTACTCTCAACTCTCACTTGCTCTTGCTTAGATAGATGAGAAAGGAGAGGAGTAATAAAATGAATTCATGCCTTGTGTCAATAATAGGAGAATAGAATTCCATGAGGGAGGAGTTACTTAAGGAGAAGTGTAACTCATCCCAAGAATAGAGATAGATGTACACTTGTTTGAGGAGTTACAATTCAAATTAGGGAGAGAGAGTTACATTTATACATGAGAGAATATTTGGTGAGAGTTACAAATCAAATTGAATGAGGGAGTTACAAGTGCATTTAATGAGGAGTTACACTTTTTTCATACATTTAATTAGTGAGGGAGTGTTACATTCTCTTAAATGTGGAGTTACTATTTTATTCCAAGAGAGAGGTTTGGTTTTCCAAGTAAGAGATTCTCAATTTAATTTACTTATTCCATGAGATAAATTCTTTTTTTACTAATCCATTAAAAGGGAATGACTTTAGATTATTTTATAAATAATAGTAGAATAATAATATTAAGGATAAAAAGTATTAATTCTTGACTTGTATAATCATGATTGATTTGATTTTAAAGTGGATGCCATATGTCAAGATCATCCTTGATTATTTAGACATGACTTTCTATATTTGGAAAGTCATATTAGAATTGTGAGGAATGAAATTTTATTATAGGTGGTTCAAACAAAATTGAAAGATATGATTTATTATAGGAGAAATTCATCCCCGAGTTGCCAATTTTTAACAAGAAAAGGTATTAGAAGAGAAACAACGATAAATATTTCAAACCTAAGACTATATCTTAGAAGAACACTGAGGATTCCCATGGTGGATGAATATTGATACTAGTGGTATGACTACCATTCAAATTAAAGCTTTACAACAATGTAGTGTTGGAAACATGCATGGAATCTGACACTCGAAATAACTTACAATGAATTGTTTCAAGGAATTCTATATGTGAAATCCTTCAAATAAGCAATTAAATTGTCATTCCAGGATCATTTCTAATTTCTCCACGACCATCCAGGTTGAAAGTTACTTTGGTTCAATTGTTTAAACCTCTCTACACACAAAATTAATGAGAAAGTATGAAACAAACCTGAAATTTTGAGTGACTCTTGTTGATTTTCCATGGTACATGAGAATTTGGGTTAGGTCTTAGAATCACTGACAAAAAATACTCATGTACCTCAACCATCCTACTTTGCAAAGTATAAAATTACACATTAGTGAACCAGCTAGAACACATGACAATTTTTAAAATTTTCAACCCTTCGTTGTTGTATTAACAACTTTAATACAACAATGTAGGGCTCCCGTACTAGGGATAATGACCCTCATACATCCACTGATACAAGTACATACAACTAAGGCTTGTTGACTATCATGTTGACCACCAATCTACCTTGAAAAACACATCCTTGATCTACTTGCTGATGTGGCGCCCCATAACCCTTTCAATCCACAATTCTTGAACACATCTGCTAGTCCATTTGCTCCTAATTTGCAACTTTGCCTCTATTGATGGTCCTTCTCCTTTAAGTCACTGAACATGGATTTTCAATATGCCCTCTAGTTGAACATTAGTCCTTCAATGTATCAACACTTAGGGGCTGAAAAAATAGACACAAATTTATTCTACCCAATCCGCAAAAGGGAAAACATACAATATACACATATGCAATCATTCAATCAAAACGAACACAATGTTTTTACTAGGGAACCCAACTGGAAAAAACCCTTCCTCTGTTTGTATTAGGTCAGATAAGAAAAATGATCTATTACAATGACAACTTCAATCCTTGAAGCTCAATCTACACTGCAATATTGATCTCCTCCTAAGTCCGCTCTAGCCAATACTTAGCCAAAATAGGCCTCTTGCTTCCTCCTATTTCCTTGCGCAATTTTTGCTCTTAAAGAATAAAAAGAGCCCCTATTTGCTTGCGCAATCCCAAGAAAATTCCTCAATTGCTAAATGAAAACTATGTGCACTCAACATTATACAACAATAAATACAATTATGCTTTTTCCCTCCACTCAACTAGGAAATTTGAATTACATGAATGACTAGGGATATTTTTAGTAAATTGACTAGTTAACTAAGAGATCAGTGAGTTAACAACAATTACAGCTACTCAACTGAACTCCTACTGATTCTATTCACGACTAGAGCTCAAATAACTAAGTTTCAGTAATTACAACTCCAATAGATTACTAGATCTTAGAAATCAACTCATGAACAAATCTACTTCTTTACCACAAACTCAAATTGCCTGACTTAATTGACTTGGCCATGTCACTCTTTCTAACTACAACTCAAGTCATCTTGCTGATGTGCAAATTCAATATCTAGTAAAATGGAAAGGACAACGAGTGGAGGAATCTAGCTGGTTAACCACAACAGAGTTACAGAAGTATGGAATAAGTCCCGAAAGTATGAAGGATGGTTCTTTTCTTCCTCGAGAGTTTGATGCAGGAGCATTCGAACTTAGCTAGCAATGTGAAAGTTTGTTCACGTGTTGTGGCTAAACAAGTTGGTGAAAACCCAGTTTTACTGAGAGGGTTGGATCCCTCAAGAAATGAGTTGTATTTCATTATTGTAATAGTTAGAAATTGTCCTATTTTAGATTCAAAGATAAGTTGTTAGCATAGAGCTAGGAATTAGAGAGTTGCTGTTAGATTTATTAAAAATAGAGATTGAGTTGTTAGACACAGTTAGAGTGATATTCAATTGATAAAAAGAAGGAAAAATGTAACACAGTGAGGATTTTTGAGAGGATTGAGTGGATCGAGGGAAAAAATAGTGTGTGGATTGTATTTTGAAACATAGGTCTTTATTTGTATAATCGGGCTAAGGCCGGGACTATGTAACCTCTTTTATTTTGAATAAATGATGTTGTGCGTGTGATTGCTTATTAAGCCTGTGGAAATCCTCTGTTTGCTTTTGTTTCTTTGTGTTCAGGGCAGAGTTGATTATTCCTTTGTTTGTTTTTGTTTCACGGTATAAACCGCCAGATTAATAGAAGACAGAGGCCTTTTATATAAGTATCATTACTTGATGTTGATTTAATCCTAACCATTGGATCACAGATATCGGATCGGTGAAGTTTATTTGTATGGTTTTGATCCCACAAACAAAAATCCAGTTTACACTAAGAATCAGTGCAAAACATAGATCATATGCGAAATCTGGATCTGAAATATTATAGACAAAGGTTTTAAACCTTATTGGGTCCGTGACCCATTACCGATCACATCATAGTATCAAAGTGGCATATGGTAAAGGCCCCACCCTTGAAACATTGCGACATGTGACTGCCAACATATCGCATCAGAATATTGGAGTTGAACTGATAAAGGCCTTAAGCCGAGGGAAGCAACGATTGGTGCGATAAATCACATTGGGGCTTTAACAAAGGAAGCTCCAAATCAACACCTTTGCGACTTGCGACTTGCAATGATGCGATTTAATCTGGACCATCGGTTCAGTTAGATGGTGATCCACGGTGTACTACGAGCATGTTTAATTAAAAATGGGAAATCATTGTTTTGAGCCTTTTTCAAAGGCATTCCGGTTAGGAAGGAAAAGCTTGGATTGTCAAGGAAACGGTGACCTGCGGGGTGATTGTTGGGGTTTCTTAAGCGACTATTTCCACCAGTGTCATCATCAAATCGCTATTGTCTGTGCCCAAAGTTTTAATTGATGCTTTATCTAGTCCATCTTTCCATTGCTTGCCACTCTGTTTCAATTACCTTGGGTCACCTCAATAATATTCACATGCTTAATTTTAGAATTAGTCAATTGGAATGGAGGCTTGATGGAATTGAGCAAGGTATTTATTGAAAGATAAATATAAGTTTTTAGATTTTGGAGACTCTAATTGCTGCTGTGAACCGACATGGCACTGAGATAGATTTAGTGCTCGAAATGTTAAAATCTAAAATTTCTATGCAAAAATTTAAAAATTATTTACAGAAACTTGAAAGTTATATGCTGAAAACTTCATGTATTTTGCAGAAAATTGAGTGTACTATGCAAAAAACTGAATGGAACTGAATGTACTTTGCAGAAAACTAAATGTAGTTTGCATAAAAACTGAATGTTCTATGTTGTTACAATTACTTAGAATGCAAAATTTCTTCTTCAAAAATTTTCAGATCAACAATTGTATATAGAACATAAACTTAAGGATCATATGAATATAGCCAAGCAAAAATATGAGACACTGGGATTTTGGTCCAATGACCAAGGAAAAACCCCTCAAGGAGGAAAACCAACATAGTTCTTCTTCTATTAGATTTTTACAATTGTTCACCAACACACACACATAGAGAGAGAGAGAGAGAGAGAGAGAGAGAATAGATTCACCAATGTATGATCAACTTGCAACTGAAGTGCACTTTCTCTTTGCTTGAATATATCCTCATTCTCTTGATCAGATCATGTCCTTCGCACTTGTTGCAACTTTTTCCTTGCTCTTGATCTTCACTAGTTCTCACACCTCTCTTGCACACACTCAACACCTGCTCTCCTTTTTCACAATGAACATGTTACTCAACTCTCACTTGCTCTTGCTTAAATAGATTAGAAAGGAAAGGAGTTATAAAATGAATTCATGCCTTGTGTAAATAATAGGAGAATAGAATTCCATGAGGGAGGAGTTACTTGAGGAGAAGTGTAACTCATCCCAAGAATAGAGATAGATGTACACTTGTTTGAGGAGTTACAATTCGAATTAGGGAGAGAGTTACATTTAGACATGACAGAATATTTGGTGAGAGTTACAAATCAAATTGAATGAGGGAGTTACAAGTGCATTTAATGAGGAGGAGTTACATTTTTTTTATACATTGAATTAGTGAGGGAGAGTTACATTCTCTTAAATGTGGAGTTACTATTTTATTCCAAGAGAGAGGTTTGGTTTGCCAAGTAAGAGATTCTCAATTTAATTTACTTATTCCATGAGATAAATTCTTTTTTATTAATCCATTAAAAGTGAATGACTTTAGATTATTTTATAAATAATAATATAATAATAATAATAGTAAGGATAAAAAGTATTAATTCTTGACTTGTATAATCATGATTGATTTGATTTTAAAGTGGATTTAATATGTCGAGATCATCCTTGATCATTTAGACATGACTTTCTATATTTGGAAAGTCATATTAGAATTGTGAGGAATGAAATTTTATTATAGGTGGTTCAAACAAAATTGAAAGATATGATTTCTTATAGGAGAAATTAATCCCCGAGTTGCCAATTTTTAACAAGAAAATGTATTAGAAGAGAAACAACGATAAATATTTCAAACCTAAGACTATATCTTAGAAGAACACTGAGGGACAATTAATTCCCATGGTGGATGAATATTGATACTAGTGGATGACTACCATTCAAATTGAAGCTTTACAAAAATGTAGTGTTGTAAACATGCATGGAATCTGACACTCGAAATAACTTACAATGAATTGTTTCAAGGAATTCTATATGTGACATCCTTCAAATAAGCAATTAAATTGTCATTCCAGGATCATTTCTAATTTCTCGAGGACCATCTAGGTTGAAAGTTACTTTGGTTAAACTGTTTAAACCTCTCTACACACAAAATTAATGAGCAAGTACAAAACAAACCTGAAATTTTGAGTGACTCTTGTTGATTTTCCATGGTACATGAGAATTTGGGTTAGGTCTTAGAATCATTGAAAAAAACTACTCATGTGCCTCAACCATCCTACTTTGCAAAGTATAAAATTACACATGAGTGAATCAACTAGAACACATGATAATTTTTAAATTTTAACCCTTCGTTGTTGTATTAACAACTTTAATACAACAATGTAGGGCTCCCACCAGGGATAATGACCCTCATACATCCACTGATACAAGTACATACAACTAGGGCTTGTTTTCTATCATGTTGACCACCTATCTACCTTGAAAAACACATCCTTGATCTACTTGCTTATGTGGCGCCCCAAAACCCATTCAGTCCACAAAGCTTAGATCTGGGTTTGTGGAATACCTCCCATGCTACAAATTTCAACAACTCCATTAATAAAATAAGTGAAGAAAGTTAGGCTGAAGAATGATTGATAATTAATCATATGTCAAAACTTTGATCTTTTCCTCAGACAATATTGAAATTGTGATCACAAACCCATATGTGGAGGGTAACAATTGTAAGTTGTGGTTGTTACTCTCGAGGAAACAATAAAGTCGGCCATATATTCTTAGAGCACATAAATATACAGGTTGCAAATATTTTTATGTGGTGGCCCAAAGTAGGAGGAAGCCACACAATGATTATAAGAAGCACCAACTCTCTGGTTTATCGACACCAACTTCCTAGTTCATCAACAAAAATTAAAATGAAGCACCAACTCCCTATGAGACATGATAGAAAGTGAATATATTATCATATTTTCCAAAAGCATAACCATTCATGATATTCACACCTACTTGAAGGATTGATCCGTGTTCTAATAGAATCAACCAACATTCAACCTATTTTTTAAGGTTATGGATTACTATAATAGATATTTGTGGACACATAAGAGTATTTAAAAAATTCAAACTAACTCAAACATGTGATTTCTAGTCTCAAACTTCATAGAAAAGAAGTTAAACTTCTTGTAATTGCTCTTCAAGTTTTTTAACCAGTACAAGATAGTTAAAATAATGGTTATAAGAAGTTATAGTGAATTGTTATAATAAGTTAGGGTGAATGGTTATAAGAAGCTAGGGTGAAGATAAATCTCTATTGGTTGAATACAATACTTAGTGGAACACTATATTTCTTGTGGATGAATGATCAACCTTATTCATTATGGGATTAAGGACTATATTGCTTGTTTTATTGCATTTTATTTCATTGTTAATTAAGAGACAGAATTCTCTGGGAGATCATAGTTTCCAAGAAACCCTAGGGAAAAATTAGACATGGGGCTTGTAAGGGTTATCAAGGGAACCTTCCCCAATGGGGTGAATGAGGAAAACTTTGAAGTGCAGGGAAGAAGTCCCATGTATGGATCCTTTGATTATTGGTTGCTTTTCTAATTAAAACTCATATTAAGTTTGTGCAGAAATGATTTTTTACATTGTTTTTATATTATTTTAAATTAATTTTTATTTCTCATTATTATATAAAAAATAAATAAACTTGATACTATTTTTAATTATTAGAACTACAATTCATGGCTTCATATTACATGACATTTAGTTCTCATTTAAAAAAAACTAAAAGCTACAATGTAAATATGTGGAATTGCTTGGACCTCTGAAACTCACTTGTGTGTCTGCTCTCAATAGCTATTGCTTGGATAGACTCTGGTGCCTATTGTTCTCCCTGGAATATGGGTGATATCGATTATTTGTTCTACCTCCGTAGCCTTCCCTACCACTACCATAAGCACCACCCCTGCCATAAGGGCTACCAACGCGTGATGAGTTATAACTATCATTTGCACCATAACCATCACCTGCACCTCCATTGCCACCAGTCATCCCATTGCCATACCCACCAAACCCTTCGCGATAAGTCGCAGGACGAATTCCATAACCACGAGAAGGATCTTCTTCATAGCCTCCTGAGCTGCCAACCCCATAAACTCCATAACCTCTACCATATTGAGAACCTCCATACTCACCATACCCTCCAGGCCTATTGCCATAACCTCCTGCTGACATATATTGGTTGTTGCCATAACCTGCCCCTCCAAACCCACTATAATTATCTCGGAAGCCACCAACTCCAGCAGGCACGTAGGGAGGCCTACTATCAAACCCATAAATAGGAGCAGCGTCAGACAAGGGTTTCTTGGGTTCAGCCTTCTTGATCTCCACCAGCTTTCCACCTACCTCAATCATTTTCCCTTTGGATATAATTTCTTCAACAACCTGGTCACTGTCAAAAGTGATAAAACCAAAACCCCTGGACTGCCCAGTGCTTCGATCTCGCATGATCTGATGTTCTACAACTTTGCCAAATTTGTCGAAGTAGTTCTTCAACTCATCATCAGTAATAGCTTTGGGTATACCGCCCACAAATATCTTTCTTGTCTTTGGGCCCTTCGACATATTTCCCCTTGGAATGGTTCGTTTAATTTCCACCGTTTTGCCATCCAGGATGTGGGTGTCTTCTATAACCTTGTCGACCACAGAGGGGTCAGCAAAAGTCACAAACCCGAATCCCCGAGGCTGCCCAGTGACGCGATCCTTCATTATAACATAGTCTGTTAGTTCGCCATAGTTACTAAAATGCTTCGTAAAAGCGTCTGTGGTGGTACTCCTCGAAAGTCCGCCGATGAAGATTTTTCCAGGACTGGAAGCCTCTCTAGAGCTATCATTTTTATGCTCTTCTGCAACGTATTCTTCCCTTTCTGTGTTATCGTAGTCTCTAGACGGCGCATCCTGTGTTTTCTGGTCGTTTGAAGAATCCATAGCAACCAAATATAAAGACCACACGACAGCAGATTGAGATATCTTGGCAGATGATTCGAAGATTACTTGAAAACCCTAGATGTCGATATAATTTTGTATAATACATGAGGTGCTTCTAAAATGGCAGGGTTATTACTTAAATATGATTACGATCAAAACATATTTGAGCCTTCACAACCGTCGGCACTCTCGTGAAGAAAAATATTATCTATTTAATATGATTACGATCAAAACATATTTGAGCCTTCACAACCGTCGGCACTCTCGTGAAGAAAAATATTATCTATTTAATATGATTACGATCAAAACATATTTGAGCCTTCACAACCGTCGACACTCTAGTGAAGAAAAAAGTTATTTATTATTATTTAAGTGAATAAAAAGTTATTTATTATCATTTTAAATTCATTTTGAAATGGGAGGTATCAATCAAATTTCGATGTAGATGATAAAATTTGATAGCGTTGAGGTCAATTTTGTTTAAAATTATTTTTTTATTTTTTTATTTAATTTTATATTTTAATCAATGCAAGAGAATCATTGTTAAAATAAAATTAAAAAATATTATATAATATTTAATTTAATTAATGTAGAGGAAAAATATAATATGGTTAAATTAAAAAAATGTTGAAGATAAAAAAAAATTCTTTTAAAATTATCCACTTTATATTTAGATTTAGTTTAGATTTCAAAATATTTTCATATTAATCAAATTTTTATTTTTATTTTAATTTTATTTTATATTGGAGGATACAAAAATTGCTTTTTAATGTTTTTTTTAAAAGAGGTTATGTACACATATATGCTTTTTGGTGAATAAAAATGTTATATAATATTTATTTTAATTAATGTAAAGAAAAATATAAACTTTTCTTTTTTTTTAAACTTCAAAATATTATTAGATTTTTTTTTGGATCTGTTAAAGACTTTGTAGACCCTAAAGATGTTTATTTGATCCCTTGTTCATGTGGGATTCCCTACATTGGAGACGGTGGTCCTTCTAATAACCAGAGAATCCATTAGCATGTGGCCTAGCTACCAATTGAGGTGCCAATAAATATTGACTATATGTATATAGTGATTGAGGTGACCCTAGTAGTGGCTCATGTTTAGAACCCATCCTGCCACCTCAACAAACACCTTGGAGTCAATAATGCATTGTCTCTCATTTGTAATGTCACATTTGGCTTGGGTGATTTCCTCTTGAATGCTTATAGAAGTAAACTCATGATAAAAAGAAGCAAAGCTTTAAACCCATTCCTAGGCTTTGGGGTTTCCAATATCCCTGTAATAGGTATTTTTATAGTGGACATGCACTCTCTATCTCCAAGAAATCACAAAGAAAGAGATATGAGGAGTGATATTTCCATAGAGATAGGTTAGCATATAGAGGAGAGCGAAAGTGGAGGAGGTAGATGAAGTCAAAGGGAAGGATTGTCCACTAGTACATGGAGAGGAATTGGAGCTAAGAAAAGCCAATGAGGAATTAGTTGCTGACCGGGAAAAACAAGGAAATAACAAAAAAAACAACTCTGATGGGTGAGTAGAATGGCCTCAACACAACAGTTATAGCAAGGAATACCACCAAATTTTCCAAAGGGGGTGAATCATTGCAAGGAGAAAAGATTAAAACAATAGATATATTACCAATGCTCCTTCTAAATACTTACGATTAGGCCTGAAACTCCTAAAATATACTAGATGCCATTAAATTGAATGTACAACAAATGAATGCTTACAAACTACTAGCCACTATCCTCATGCGGAGAAAGATGGCTCAACGTGCCATCATCATTATTTGCCTCTTGAAATGACCATTATGCAAATTGGGAGCAAGCTTACAAATTTTGATAGTCTTACAAGTGTGGGGTGAGTTAACAACTTGATGATACTGGAAATGCCAGGGAAATATGCCACTAAACCAGACACAAGTGACATGAACGATAGGGTGGTAACATAATTATAGCACATAGATAAACCAATGTGATGGGATGTGTGTTTTAAATTCATCATAAGAAGGCAATGCCGCATCTCGCTCCTCTTGTAGTTGGTGGGATGGTAGCGTTATACACCACCCACCACACCCCCACTCTCCCCCCCCCCAAACTATATATCTCATGCTAGGGACTATTGGAATTGTAACTAGGTTCAGTCTTCATAATGACCTATTTGTAAACATGACATTGTATAATTTGTATAAATAAATAAAACAAAGAAAACGAAAATTTAATTTTATGTAAAGCATGGTTTCATGCTCAAGTCTAGGTTAAAATCATTTTATTCATGGTTCTAGGTCTTTCTAAGTTTGTGTAGGGCAAAGAAGAAATTATGTCATGTATTATAGTCCCATTTGGACTCATTATAAAGAAAGAAAAATGTTTATTTTGTTAAGAAAAATCCATTTTTTTCTCCAAGAACAAGTCGACCCCAGTTAAGACAAGTTAGTCTAAGGGAGGGAAATTCTACCCCTAAAGGAGGTTATAAATACAAGGAGATCAACCTCATTTATGTCACTCACTCAACATAATTTCGATCTGCAACAACGAAGAAGAAGATGAGCGAGAAGGACGAAAAAAGGAAAAATGAATCAAAGTTTTCTTGGGATATTTTCTCTACCTCTCTGTCCAAAAATGCAAAGTTAGGGCTTTTGTGCAGTTGCAGTTGCAAGAGGCCAAAATTGCAGGGCCGAAATTATGAGGAGTAGTTGCAGGGCTGAAATTCTGGAGTGAAGTTGCAATAGGTCAAATTTTTGGAAGTTACCTTGAAGAAGATCTTTCTGGGGGGATGATTTGGTACTATGGATGACTTTGGGCTTTGGTGTTTCGGGCTTGGAAGTCTCTTTGCAAACAAATTCTATAAGAAGAGAAGAATTTTTATGGGTTTTATCTTGTGTACTTTGTCTTGTTGTGATATTCATTGTTTTGATAACTGCTTGATGAACAAGATCTAATAAATTAATAAAAGGCCAACACACATCACAAGTAATTATTAAGTTAAAGAAAATCATATATATTCTCTAAGTCTCTTGATTTTCCAACAAGGACCTTATTTAGGTAATTTTTTTTTTCTTTTATGTAATTTTTTTGTTTTTTGTTAATTTAATTTAATTTAATGTTGTTGTTTTTTGTTACCCCTGAAAAAAAGTCGTAATTTCCATTAATGTTTGAAAATTACAATTTGTAGATGCCGTAGCATTTGCATATGTGAGGCGATAGCCTGTCAGTATGTAGTTGTACAAAAATAAAAATAAAAAACATGTGTTCCACGCAAGGAGCATTGATGTATCAACATAATATCAACATAAAAAACTGTCTCTACGCAGAGAGAGTGATCATAGTACTGTTTGTGTGAAAAACCATAATAACTTAGATATATAATTAAAATTTTATATCGGGCTTGTGAGCCCATTATACTACTTGTAAATCTATGAACATCCTGTGGTAGTGCTAGTAGAAAGCACCATCCTTCTCCTCCTATATTAACCAATTGTCATCCTATTTGTGCGCTGCCTCCTTTGATAGGAAGTCTGCCCCTGTGTTGCACTCCCTGAAAATCTGATGACATACAAAAGTGTCAAATAATGATATAAGTTTGTGAGCCTCAGCGAATATGTGCCTCAACGAGTATGCATTGCAATTAGCTGTTTTATTTAACCAATTGCATAGAATTTTAGAGTCCCCAAAGAGTTGTAGATGTCTGCAATGTTTTTCTAAGGCGAATTGTATGAGGCATTTGGCAGTGCAGAGGTAAAATTGTTGGTTCCCCTTCCTAGGCCCATTTGAATTTTAAAACAATGAACATTATATAAATATAGTAATGCTCCTCCCCCACATCCCAAATCCTGGGCTAATCCATCGAAATAGGCCCACGGGATGGACTTATTGATGATTTCAGGTTGTATGACTTTAGTGGGAGGGACAAAGTCTTCTTCTGGTAGGTGGTCATAATCAACAATGATCCTAGGCAATATTTAATTCTAGTGAGGTTCCTTATGATGAAAAATAGCCTAATTCCGAGCAATCTAGATAGCCCAGCGCATGATTAAGGGCATATTCCTTTCTTTTCCATTATGTGCAACCCACCATAAGCTCCAAGCTTCTGAGATATTCCTTCCATACCAAGATTTTAGAGAAGGGTAGTGTGATGTAATATTCCTCCATTGTTCTTTAGTTATAGGAAAATCTAGAAATAAATGCTTAGTGTCCTTAGAATTCTCTCTGCATAAGTGACACCAAAACAGTCCATGGAAAGCTCGCTTCATCAAGTTTGAGCTTGTCAGAATCTTGTTGAAAAGGATTGTCGACATGAGAACCCAAGTTTTGGGTGCCGCTTTAAGTTTCCATAAGGTTTTCCACCACGACTCAATATATGGTGACTTCACTGATTCCATCAAGATCAAATACCCTTCCTTTGGTGTGTATCTGCCATGCTTGGCATGAGCCCAAATGACCTCGTCCTTTCCTTCTGTGATCCAAATATGAGACTCAATCAATGCATCAATATAAAGAAGCCATCTTTGTTGCCATTGTGCAGGTATTTTAAGGTCAAGTGCATATTTCCATGCTTGTTGAAACATTGAGGAGTGCGCCTCATCCTTTATGTGACTGACATTCATGATTCCTTGGCTTGCAAGATAATGCTTAAAATCCATGGACAATCTATGAGCATTTCCACATCCTATCTAGGGGTCAGCCCCCATTTGAATAGAAGTTCCAGATTGTATTCTCCATGTAAGTCCATCTCGAATGAGGTTGATGGAATTTATGACAACCTTCCAAATGATCGATATACGAGAGCTAAATCTCTGTTTGTGCCTAATCCAGTCCATGATATAGGAGGGACTAATATATTTGGCAATAGCAACTTTAGTCCATAGGCTGTTTGTATTGATGAGCTTCCAACCCAGTTTTGGTACGAGAGCTTTGGAGAAGATGTCCAACTACTTTATTCCCCATCCTCCCCATCTTTTAGGTATGGCGATGTTATCCCATTTTACCCAGGAAAATATTCTTCCTTGTTGTTTCCCTTTCCATAAAAAACGACAGCAAATGTTTTGTAGTCGGTTAAAATACCTGTAGGTATCCAAGCGAGTGTCATCCAATATACCAGTGTATCTTCTAGTACTACTTTGATGAGGACTAGTCGGCACGCCCTTGAAAGGTATGTGATGCCAGATGTTGAGGCGTTTTTCAATCTTGGTGATGAGCCAAATCCAATCATTGATTTTGTATCATTGAGGCTTTAGTCTATATCCAAGGTATCTTAACCCTTCTTCAATGGATAGAAGGTTACATGGAAAACGCCTGAGTGCAAATTGAATCTCATGTTGTGTACAACCCATGACTGTCAGTGTGGATTTGCTGACATTAATGGCCATATCAGTAGCTTGTTGAAATAGCCCAAAGGCATTCTAAAGTGCTGTGATATCCCCAATGCTCCCATTTAAGAAGATGAGCACATCATCCACAAATAATAGGTGTGTAAGGATGCATGATTCCTTGATTTTAATACCTTCTATCCTGCCCCTTCTATGTTCAGCATCAATGATCTTGATCAATCCTTCCATGATGAGGATAAATAGTAGAGGGGAGGTTGGACATCCTTGTCAGAGCCCACACTCAGCATGAAAAAAGGGGGTAGCTTCTCTGTTGAATAGTATACTAAAAGACACATTAGTGATGCAACACATATTCCATTTAATATAAGCATAGGGGAAGCCCAAGTGAGTGAATAACATCTTGATATAGAGCTAGTTGGCTTTGTCAAAAGCTTTTAATAAATCAACTTTTAAAATCACGACTTTCAATTTCCTAAGATGGACAAAGTGAAGCAATTCCTGAGTTGTTCCAACCGCTTCATGAATTTGTCGGTTTTGGAGGAAGGCAAATTGCTCAGGGTATATGTGGGTTGATAGGATGGGTTTGAGGCAGTTAGTAATGATCTTGGCGATAATATTGTAGATGCAGTTACATAGAGATATAAGCCGAAAGTCATTGAAAGTGGATGGGTTATCTGATTTAGGTATAAGGGCAATAAATGTAGAGTTGATGGTCGCAGACATCTTGCCATTCCTTCGACATTCCTCTATGACTATTAGTAAGTCTATGCCTAGAATGTCAAAAAATGAAATATAGAACTCAATGGACCAACCATCTAGTCTCGAGCTCTTATCTTTCTTGAACCATTTTATTGTGGCCTCAAGTTATTCCATGGTAACCTCCCTTGTAAGTTCCAAAGCTTCATCCTGTTCCACAATCCTTGGGAAAAACTCATAGTGCACATAACTTCCACCAAGTTAAAAATATGAGGAGCCTTGTAAATGTTTTTAAAATGTGAAGTGGCTAGGTTAACCAGATCGCAGGATGATTGTATTGTTTGCCCTACTCATTCTGTAGTTCCCATATAGTATTGGTTGCGATGTTGGAGGACAAAGGCTACAATGTTGTCTTCAGTAAAGGAAAGGTGCTCCTAAGACACATAGCCATGGGTTAGACCAAAAAGGATAGGGATTCGGGTGAAGAATCCCTATAAACAAGAGGTAGATGATTGTGCAGCATTGAGTACGAAAGTAGAATTGGTACAAAGCCAAGACATTGGCGAGTTGTGGCATAGGTGGTTGGGCCATTTGCATCATAGGGCTTTGAAGATAATGCAATAGATATATACAGGACTTCCAAAAGGTAAACTTGAGCAAGTTGACACATGCAAAGGTTGTAGCTTGGGAAAGTACACCAAGTCTTCCTTTCATGATTGAGATAGTCGAGTAAAGGCTATCTTAGAGTGAGTTCATATTGATGTGTGTGGACAATTCTTGACAGCATCCACAACGAATAAAAGGTATTATGTGATTTTCGTTGATTATTATTCACGTAAATGCTGGATTTATTTCATGAAGAAGAAGGACCAAACCTTCTCAAAGTTTTGTGAGTTCAAAGTTTTGGTTGAGAAAGAGTTAGGGAAGAAGATCAAGGCCTTGAGAAGCGATAACAGTGGAAAATATGTCTCTCAAGAGTTTAAGGACTTCTGTGTAGTCGAAGGAATTAAATGAGAGTTGATGAAACCTCATAACCCACAACAGAATGGGTGGCCGAGAGGAGGAAAAAAACTATTGTAGGGGTAGCATGGGCGATGCTGCATGACCAAGGCCTACCACTTCACTTGTGGGCTGAGGCATGCAACACAACAACCTATTTTCAGAATAGAAGCCCACATCACATACTTGGGATGAATACACCAGAGGAAGTTTTATTCAGTAAGAGACCATATGTGGGTCACTTAAGGATCTTTGGCTCATCGGTATATTGCCATGTGACAAAGGATGCATGGAAGAAGCTTGAGCTAACAGTAGAGTTGGGGATATTTTTGTGGCACACTGATACACCTCACAACTATTGCGTGTGCTTGCCTACTAGTCGGAGCACAGTGGTTCACAAAGATCTCAAGTTTGATGAGCAGAAGGCCATGCGAGTTTCCCTTGAGAGGGAGCTGAAACTACAGGTTGTGGAGGAATTGTTGGTTCCTAAGGAGGAGGAGCCTCAGACTGATGTGGAGAAGCCGCATGCAAAGGTTCTAGGAATGGAGACATCCACTCAAGTAGAGTCTTCTAGAGATGGACGAAAGCGCACAAGAGAAGTTAATAGATTGTTGAAGGATGCGAGAGAGAATGTGGGAGCACCATCTTCTCAGCACTGACAGAGGAGGTCATCTGAGAGGTACAATGGATACATGACCCTTTCTGGGGAATGTGTTGAGACCGAGCCATCTTCCTTTGAGGAAGCAGTGCAGCAGCCGATTTGGGTTGATGCTATGGTGGAGGAGTATGACTCCATAGTTCGTAACAGTGTTTGGGACGTGGTTTTGAGACTGTAGAACAAGTCAGTTGTGAGTTCCGTTGCCTTTACAAGGTAAAGCAAGCTGCTGATGATAAGAGGATCTTGTTGATGTAGTATATTTTGACAGAGGAGCAAGATGCTAACATTTTGACAAAGGCATTGTCAAAGTGTAAATTCGAGTTCCATAGAGACAGGATCGGGGTGGCAGATAATCCCTTTCTTGTTGAGAGGGTCTGTTGAAATGTGGCAATGAGAATATTCTAATTTAATTCGTCATTGAATGAAATTGTGACTTAAAATTGAATTTAGTCTTAACAACTACTTGGAAATAATTAATTAAGTTATTTTGAGTTAATTAGTTGGAGAACCTCAAGTTAGAAGTCTTTTTGAAGTCATGCAAGAGTTATCCATTAAATTAAGGAGATAAGCCTTAAATTAAGGAGATAAGATTGAGTTATATTTGAGTTGTAATTAGTTAACTTAGTTTACTGAGTTATGTCTAGTTAAGTTAGTTCCAAACTGTTTGAGGAATTAATAGAGAGTTAATAGTCAGTTGACGCATGCATGAACTCAACTAATGTACTCCAGTGAATTGAAGATTCCCTCATCAGAAACTCATGCATGTCTATTTTGAGAAAGATCCAGTTAAGTTAAATGTCAAGGACATCGTACTATCAGTTGCACATGTTTCCTTATAAAGAAAACTCATGCATGCAATCAAGGTATCATTACTTGAGGATTTCACAGTTGTGACAGTGTGTGAGATCAGGTGATCATCCACTTGGTAGATGAGTTTTCCACTTGGTTCAAGGAGAATCATCCTAGAGGAACAATGCAAGGAAATAGGAGCTTGGAGGGAAGAGAGGAAGGCTGAAGAGCAGCCAAGATTGCCTATGAGCATCTGTGAGGATTGTAACGAGAGCTGGCTAGCTATGGGAGCTAAGGCTTTGTATAATTCCTATGTATTTCCACCTTGTATGATAATACATTTAGTGGGGTTTTAGTTGAGGCTTTCCCCGAAGCATTTTCATGTGTATTGTGCATTGATTCTTCTTCTTCTGGTTATATTGTTCAACTCTATCTTTAATCTTCCACAAATTGATAGTAGAAGTAGGTTATAGTATTCTGCTTTGATTTATATTGCATTATCGGGTTAACCTACAATAGATTTTCTACACGCCTGAACATCATAGATCCACCCCACAGAAGGAATGGATGTAAAATATGAGAATACCCTAATAGCTTGAATAACCACCACTGAAGAAGTCAAGAGTTTGTCAGTGAAAATGGAGGCATTCATCGCCAGCCAGATACCCTAGGCAATAATCATAGGAGGAGCCTAAAATTACATATAAGGACCTTCAGAATACAATGTCTGATATGCTTCATCAAAGGAGTTACCTGCCCAAACTAAATTCATACCCACCATCTGCGAAACCTCTAACCAAACATCACAGGCAAATGGACACTTAACAAATAAATGCAGAATATCCTCTGATGACAATTTGCACAAGCAACACCAACCAGACCATTAAACTGTCTTCTCTACAAAAAATCCCATGTAGGTACGATAACCTTCATCAACGGCTATCCAAATAACTTTGTTCTAGCCAGACATTGTAATTTCCATAATCTGTGTCACCACCATTTGATATTTTGCACTAGAACATCCACACATAGCTTAATATAACCCGCCTTCGGTGTATAATGCCCAAAAAAACATAGTCCTAAACCAACATAACTGCATTATCCATGATCCGAATGTGTGAAGCAGAGAGCACAATTGTAAATCTATTCTAGCATGCAATATTTATAGCCAACAAAATTGAGGTGGTCCTTAGAAATCCACCCCTATTTCCATATAGTAGTTGTTAAAGGATCCTGAATCTGATGTAGAGTTCTATATCTAGACTCCACAAGAAGTATGCATAATTCCTCAGGAAGTTTATAATCGTTTCCACTACCTAGCCATGGGCCCAACCCACCTAAATAGACTTCCCATCTCCTACCTTCCATGCCAAACCACTCCTAATAATCTCCAACGATCTCAAATGCCTTCCACATCACAGAGGAATTCCCAACAGTCCATGATGGTAGCCTCAACCATTTATTTAGTTAATATGGTTTAATATATTTCTCATACACCACAAAAGTCTAGAGACTATTCGTGGAGATGAGTCACCACCCAACCTTAACCGCCAATGCCTTAGAAAAATGATTTTTTTTTCCCCTAACCTCCAGCGCTTTTAGCATCAAGATAATATTCAGTTGAACCCAAGGCAGGCCCTTCTCCTTGTGTCCCCTCCACAGATATGAAAAACATAACCGACGAATCTCTCTAGAGTCCCCATTAGGATCTAAGTGAGAGAGAACCAGTTAATCGGTATTGCCTCTAGGATGGATTTGACCATCACTAACCTTCCATCCCTCGAGAGCCACCAATGGCACCATACTTTTAAACACTTCTCAATCTTGGCAACTAAATACTGCTAACCAGCTTTCCGGTAATCATTGGGCTTTAAATAGAACCCCAGATACTTGAGGCCTTCATCAATATCCAATACAAAACAATCAAACATAGAAGACAAATATTCAATTTCCACCGCCTCAATATTGGAATAAGTAATGGAGGATTTACCCAGGTTAATAAACATGTCTGTATCTTTCATAAACAACTCTAACCCCCTACACAATTTATCTACATTTCTACATGACCCATCACAAAATATCAAAATGTCATCAACAAATAAAATATGGGAGATGTACAAAACCTAAGAAATAGGGACCCCTTTGTAGATGTTAGATATTTTAGCTTGCTTCAGAAAATGGCTCAAACTCTCCACCATTAGAAAAAACAACAGCGGGGACTGTGGACACCCTTAATGAAGACCCCTCCCAAGAGTGAAAAAGGGAGAATCTGCCCCATTTATTAGTAAAACAAAAGATACCACGGTCACACAACTCATTACCCAACGAATGAAGCTCATAGAAAAACCCAAATGTGTCAAGAGAAGTCTGAGATAAAGCCAATTGACTCGATCATAGGCCTTCGACAAATCTAGTTTAATCACTGCACCTTTTAAACCCCTTGTATTTAAAATCAGTACACCCTCCTGTGCAACCACAAAAACCTCATGAAGCTATCTGCCAGCTAGAAAACCAAACTATTCCCCTGATATCCTCTAGAAAGAACCACCTTTAGACGTTGTGCAATAACCATGGATATAATCTTGTATAAAGAATTACAGAGTGAAATAGACCGATAATCATCAAGTGTACCCAAATTATTAGCCTTGGGTATCAATGCAATAAATGTATAGTTAAAAGGAGGGTGAATAAATCCTTCTTAACAAGATTCCTCAATCACTCGAAGGAGATCCACTCTAATCAACTCTATAAAGCCCAGAAAAAATTCAACCAACCACCCATCCAGACCAGGGCTCTTATTCTTCTGGAGAGATGAAAGAACAATCTTTAGCTCCTCCATAATTACCTTGACCATCAACTTCACATTATCATTATCATCCATAAAACTAGGGAAAAATTATGATACTTGTATAATTTCCCCAATGGATGCCCCCCTGCTCTTCGCAAAGATCACTAGAATGTTTCACTCCCAAACGAGTAAGATCTTCAAAAGATAAATGGATAGTCCCAGCCTCATCAACCAACTCCCATATTGTATTATTTCTTTTCCTGCCCTGGGCAACTTCCTAGAAGAATTTTTTATTCTCATCACCATTTTTCATCCAAATGGCCCAACTTTTTAAACTCCATACTGCCTCCTACTCAGCCAATAGGACCCTCCTTCTGCGCTCAAGCCCTATTACCTCCAACTTATCCACTTCTGAATGAAAACCCCTACCATTTCCCTCCTTTAAAATAAAGAGACTATCCTCTATTTCTTTTAATACTTGATCATCCTTACATCTCTTATCATGAGCCCAAGCCATAGATAATTGCTTGATCTTACTCAGATTATTCACAAATTGTACCTTTGCATAACCACCATGGTGACAATAAGGAATCCAATTTTTTGTAGCTAGATCAACAAGGTGCACATCCTTTAGTCATTCAACGTTTAATTTGATTGGGCTTGGAGGTTTCCTCCCTCACCCTTTGCATTCCAATAAAATTGGGTTCTGATCCGATTCCCCACAAAAAAACTACCCATTGCCTCAAACAAAACAAAGATGATGCAACATCCTCAACCACCAAAAAGTGATCCAATCGCTTAGCAATACCAATCTCACCTAAGCGATGATTCCTCCAAGTAGGATTCAATTTTATAGGTTCAATATCCACCAACCCACGAGATTCCATCAGATTGATGAAGAAAGGAGCAAGTGCACCAGGATTAGCATTTTCAACCCACATCTTAGAAGCCACCAGAGTAAAATTCCTATTTTCAAAAAATGATTTACGAAACAATTTCTCCCATAATGGGATCTGATTAATATAAGGATCATATACATTAACAACTAACAGAGAGGTGCCAATTTGACAGAGAAAAATTAGAGTCCCATAACCATTTCAAAACCCCATATGGTCTCACAATGAAAGGTCCTATTAAGCCAACTTGCTAAGCCACCAGATCAGGCACAAACATTATTAGCCTCAAATGTCCAACCCCAGAGTAATGAATCCAATGTCGTCTTCACCCACAAACCAATACACAAAGTCTCTTGAAGGAAAATAATATCCATATTAGTATCCATTACTAGTCTTCTAAGTGACGATTTTTTAAATGGGCTCGCCAGCCCATGACAATTAAAAGACAAAATCTTCATCAGGAAACCCCAATCCTAGGTTTCACTACTTTAAGCACCCATTTAATAGAATGCTGTCTCTTAGAAGCTACATCCAATTTTGCCTGAGCCTGTGCATGCGAAAGTAGAGATTTCCTACCCCTATCCTTAGATAAAAAGGTATGGAGGAGGCCAATCCAAAACCAGAAGAAGAACATATACCATCACTATCCATTATCACCTAATTCTACAATGAGTATCTAATACACCACTCTTCAGAATTTCTCGAGAGTGAATACATAGATGTAACCCTTGGAATTGGGATACATTCCTCAATACACAGAATGATACAATTCACCATTACCAGAGAGGGAGCAAAATAATTTGACGCAAATTATGGAGAAATATTAACAAATTTATCACATAAAAATGAGCTATGAACTATAGAAACAAATGGAGACATACCATGAGAACTGTCACAACATCAGAAGTGACGATCTGTCTCACCCGGAGCAGCCCCAAAAACACCTTATTTTCATACCCTAGGATCCGCCCCCACAAACCTAGGACAAAACTGTAGCATATATTGATCAACTGAATGACCATAGGTATGACATCTAAAACATTGAAATGGTATACCTTCATAATCTATCTTTTGATTGAAGGATCTTAAAGGAATGTGAATAGGAATTTTAGCCATCAAACCTTCATGAATTTTCAACCTTTCTAATATCCGAGCCACTGTCGCTACTGTAGTCTCCACAAATGACATATCAACCTCAACAAATTTCCCAATATAATTCCTAATAGCCTTCAGGTGGTCCAAATCCCAAAATCCACTATGAAGACATGGTAGGCGTACCCAGACCAATTCCTCAAAAACCTTAGCCCTCTTGGCATCAAATAGTGTAGACCACCTTGAGAGACACACAGGCACCCTCGCCATCTGCCAGTTTGTATTAATCACCCATTTTGCATCACCTTTGGTTTACATGAAGAAAGAAAACCATCTTTTTTCTAGCCTTTTAACCCTAGGGGCATATGAAACCTTATAACCCCAAGTCTCCTTAATCCATTCCCTTAGAAAAGGAACCGCCAAATGTCTCCGATAAGCTCAACCTACAACAACCAATTCTGAATATCCCACTAACTTGGACATAGATAGATCCTTACTGAAAATTAACCCTTCACCACAGTCTTTAATCCATGTTGCAATGAATTTATGCTTCTTATGTCCCTACACTTTGGTAGTCTTGACCCTATGTTTCATAATTGATTGTAAACCCCCTAAGCCAGGGAGAGCAAATGCAACACGACCACCCTCCACACTCTTATGAATCATACCATTTTTTGATGCCTCACAAACAGAAGGACAAGTAACATTCACCTCCAAAACCCATGTATGGCCAGCTAATGAAGACTCCCTAGAATGCTTCCCTCCACAGATATCATATGAGACAAAAAACCCAACTGGAAAATTCTCCAGCTCCTCAAATACACTAACTGATATAGAGGGTTGTTCCATGACCAACCCTGCAAATGAAATTTCTCCAGAAGCCCTCGCCATTAAATCAATAGAAAGTCCCCGTAACAAGACAAAACCTCAATTGTCCTTATAGGGATCAAAAAATTCCGAGGGAGGTCCTAAATGTGAGGATTAACCAATACTCACAACAAAAGTCCCAGAAGCCCCTTAGACCCCCCATTTATGCCCCAAATGATCATCAGAGAGTACCACATCAGCTTCTAAAAACCAATACCTCCAATAGTTCTTTGACATCACTGATAACCCAACACCATGGAAGCCACATTCAATTTCCCCTGTAAAAGATAGTCTCGGGACTGTATCCCCACCCACCATCAATGATTGAACCCCATCCCCATAATAAATTATATTAGTTAACTCATATGGATTTGACGAGTAATTTGTTTCTACCTCCTCCTTCACCACAAACCAAATGTCGTTAATAAATTAACCTAAAGTCTGCTCCCAACAAAAACCCTAAACCATACCCATTGACTCATCGACTCTTCCTTATAAAATCTCAACTTCTTATTTCCTTTCTTAGTTTTGAAATTTTCATTTTAAGTTTATAAGAAGAAGGTTCGTATATAAATTTTACTTAATACAATTTTGGACCATTTTTTCTTTTCTTTTCTTAATGGCTTTGTAGCAATATATTCAAGAGGATTTTGTAGTTAACAATTCTTCTTCCTAGGAGTTTTGTATATGATTATTAATATGGTCTTTTTTTGATTTTGATGTTTGTGTAACAATGTGTTCTTCGAAGGATTCTCCTACTTCTATAATAACTAGTTCTTGTGGGATAATTGTTTTTGTCTTAGTTTGATCTTTGTAAGGGGAAATTTGTTTGTAGCATATTTTTCTTACAACATGATCTTATGGATCATCTAAGAGAAATAATTTATATAACAATTGTATCTATTTCTATTTCTTGTGTGGCGACAATGATATTTTCTGATGTTGTTTTTTGTATAGAAACATCGATTTGTTGATGGCTTGAGCATTTGAAACCTTTGTAACTAGCCCTCGTGTAGCAATTACAAAGTTTACTCATGCTCGTTCTTGTGTAAGAATGCTAGTAGTGTACCAATAAATTATTATTTCTACAAATCTTTTTCTCTTTCTCTTAGGAACCCTAAATAAAATTATAGCTTTTGTGGTACTCTCCCTTTTAACATGAGTTTACTTCAATTTTAGTAGATATTTTCTCCATAATAAGACATGGATAAATTATTTCTTTAGGATGGTTTTCACCAATGATTTCACCATCATTATCATTAGATCAGAAGTTAAGGGATATATTATTTATTTAGATTGCTTAACAACATCTTAAGGTTTCTCAATAACTTCTTCTTCTTGTTTTTTTTCTTCTTCAGCATGTTGTTTCACATATTCTCCATAATGACATACTTCTTCAATTCTTTATACTATATGAACTTGAGGAACTCTCTACAAGAAAATTTCCTATGTTTTATCTACTTTAGACAAAGCATCCAAAACCAACAGATTTATTAAACCATGGTGAATAACACTTTTATAAAGGCCTCATGTCTTTATCAGATTCTATGATGAAAATTGAAGACTTCTTAGTAAATAAAGAATATTTATGAGTTTCTAGTGGCACATGTGGGTAATGAAATTTTACTTGATATCCATATAACAGGGTATTTCATCCTTCACAAGTAAAATATTTTTGATTAAAGTATGCCACAATCAACTATGGATGTCTTAATGAAAAATGCTTCAATACTTATGTTCCTTCTTCAATAAATTCCACTCCTACTAGAAAATTGAGTCGGTCCTAATTTAAGATAACTTCGTGCTTAAACCACAATTACTAAAGCTATGGTGTTATGTAACCAAATCACAAAACACAAGATAAGATAGATCAACGACTTGAAAATATGCCTCTTCGAGGTGGCAACCTCCTTTACATCACATAAATAAACAATGCTTGGATAATGAAAATGACAAGACCTCCTTGGTATATATATGAGTATAAGGGGTCAAAATATAATTAGGGCCTACATAAAAATAATAATGTAAGGTAAAAAAAATAACAATAGTGGGCTTCTATAGGGAACAACAATAACAATAGTGGGATTCTATGAGGTACAACAATACAATATTGGGGATACACTAGTACTATAGGGAACTAACATGCCCCTCTCCTTCAAAAAAGGGTTGTCCTTAATTCTTGAATAGTTTTGGATGCTTATGAATATAATACTCATCCTCCCATGTGGAGTCTTCAGCAAGTAAGTTCCTCCACTTAATGAGATACTTTGAAATTGATCTATTTTTTCATTGTTGCGTTCTTGTTTTTGTGATTGCTTAAGGCTTCAATATGATTTTTCCTTCTTCGTCAAGTTCTAAAAATATTTTTTGAACTGGAAGCTTGTCACCTATAACCTTATTTAAGCATGAAACATAAAAATAGGTTTACTTTTGAAAATGTAGGCAATTCTAATTTGTATGCCATAGTACAAATCTTTTGCATCGCCTTGTAAGGGCCACAGTGCTTGGATGATAATTTATTGTTCTTATCTTGTTTGAGGGACATTTTTTTGTATGGTTGTAGTAAAATTACCAAATCAGCCACATCAAAGCTTCTTTCACTATGACGCTGATCTTGCTGTTGTTTCATTCGATTATGTGCCAAAGTCAGGTTATCCTTTAAGAGTTGGATAACTTGTTGTTGATGTTTGATGTGATCTTCCACTGCTTGAATCTTATATTTGTCTCTTAAAGATGATGTGATTTATGGTGGATGATATTCATAAAGCACCATAAAAGGGGTCATTTTTTTGCGGTATGTAAGAAAGTGTTATACCACCATTCTACTAGGGGTAACCACTTGATCCATTGTTTTTTTTTTATTTGATACAAAACAACAAAGATATCCTTCCAAACATTTGTTTACTATCTCAGTTTTCCCATCATATTGAGGATCATAAATTGAGTTATGAGCTAATTAAGTACCAAGACAAGAAAATAATTCTATCCAAAAATTTACAATGAAAATGGGATCTCTATCACTTTAACTTTTGGGTTTCCATGTAACTTTTGAACTTTTTCCATAAATGAAGTAGCGATTATATTGGATTTGAAAGGATGAGATAGTGCACAAAAGTGTGAATACTTTGTATGTCTATTAATTTCTACCATGATGACACTCTTGCCTTTAGACTTCGGTAAAATTGTGATAAAATCCATTGAGACCTCTTCCCAATATTGACTTGGAATGACTATTTGTTGTAAAATACCTGGGGTTTTAATTCTCTCAAATTACTTCGTTCCAAACATTCTGACACAAACCTCCAAATATAAGATTTAAGTCCATCTTAAAAAATTCCTTCTTGACCTTGTGGTAAGTTTTAAAAATCACGAGTGCGCTCTTATAGGAGAGATGTGGCAAAAGAACCTTTTATTCAAGTTGGGATTTCTTACATAGATATAGGTGGTCCTTCTACCACAGTGAATCATGTTTCCAAATAAATGAATCATATGCACTGGGATCTTGGGGCAACTTTTGAATGTGTCCATAGATTTTCATCATTATTTCATTCATCCCTTGCTTTAGTTATCCAATTAGGTTGGATACTAGAAATGACACAGAGAAATGCTTCCACATTCTCATCCATTCTTGAGAGCGCATCTACAACAACAATTTTCTTCCATTTTTTGTAGATGATTTCAAAGTCATAACCAAACATCTTTGTCACCCATTTTTTCTACCCTTATGAAGATAATATTTGTTCCAAGAAGTATTTAAGACTATCAAGAGTTTTTTTACCTTGAAGTGTCTTCCCATTAGGCGAGGGGGTCATTTTTTCAATGCATGTAGTATTTCCAACATTTCCTTCTCATAAATAGGTTTGTGTAAATACTTTCCCTTGATTTTTCAACTTTCAAAAGCAACAGGTCTTTCTTTTTATATTAAAATAATACCAACACCATTTCTTGAGGCATCATATTACATAATAAAGCTTTTTGTGAAGTTTGGTGTAGCTAATACCTAAGCTAGACACGTTGCCTCTTTAAGATGTTCAAAGGCCTTAGTTGCTTTTGGATTCCAAAAAAATGCATATTTATTCAGTAATGTTGTTAGAGGTGTTACTATCTTCCCACAATTATTAACAAACTTGTGATAATACCTTGTCATTTGAAGAAACCCTCAAAGATGCCTTAAGGTTGTGGGGATTTTCCATTCCTTGATGGCTTTAATTTTATTAGGGCCTGCCTTAACACCCTCATGGGATATAATATAACCTAAATATTCCACTTCCTGTACCTCAAATAAAAATTTGGAGAATTTTTCATACATTTCATCTGTTCCAATAGTTTGAGCACCCTGTAAACATGTTGAACATGATATTTCCAAGACCTGCTATAAATTAGTACATCATCAAAAAATACTAATACAAATTTCCAAGGAAGGGTTTGAAAGTGGAATTCATCAAACCTTGAAATGTGGAATGTGAATTAGTAAGGCCAAAAGGCATGACCAACAATTCATAATGACCTTCATGAGTTCTAAATGTTGTTTTCAAAATTTCTTCTGTCTTCATTCTAATTTGATGATATCTTGAATGCAGATCCAACTTCGTGAAGTAAATTGCTCCATATAGTTCATCCAACAATTCATCGACACTAGTACAAAATGACTAATTAGTTACTAAAAAAACAATTAAAATTTGCATATAAACGACCATTTTTTAGTTGGTAACCAATAGTAACTAATTTACAATATCTTATAACGCGACCAACTTTTAGTCATTTTTAGCTTAGTCATTAATTGGTTTCCTCAATTTTACCATCTAGTAGTATATTTAACCATACATTTTTCATTGGTTTAGTCATTAATTGTCACAATTAATATACAACAAAATATATTACTATATGAATCCTCGAGAAAACCAATTAATGGCCAAAGAAATCTGACCATAATATTGGTCGTGTTATAAGTTACTGTAAATTAGCTACTAATAGTCATATATATGCAAATTTTAGTCATCATTTGAAAGCAATTAATGACCAAAGAAATATAACTAAATTTTAGTCGTGTTATAAGAAACTTTAAATTAGTTACTAATAGTCGTATATATGCAAACTTTAGTCATCATTTTAATAAAAAAATTATCATTTGCAATAGTCATTTATCTTTTTTTGGTATTTTCATATTCATTATTCATCATCATCATCATAACGATGGATTTAGTAGTTTTTATTCATTTCATTTAATTTCATTCATAATCATTAAAAACGACTAATTTAGTCATATATTCATTTTATTCGTGTTCATCATTAATTAATATAAACTACTAATTTAGTTGTTTTAGATTGATTTTATGTGTTCATTATTAATTAACATAGATTAATTAGTATGATTTTGCGACTAAATTTAAAAAAAATGCTATGCAATGTGCATGTTTATCTAATACAATAACACAAAGTTACATATGTTAATTACAAGACTAAATAATATCAAGTGCAACTAGAATTAATTTCAATGATATAAATTTTACTACATAAAATATCAAGTATTACAATATGAGTTTCCAACTTAATATCAGTTGGACTACAATTTACACATAAAACTCAGGCTATGCCCTCAATTTGTGGAGTAGTTGAATTAGATTTGTATTTCACTTGATCCTTGGTTGTAATTGTTACCGACAAAGCACACTAAATAATAAATGGGTTCACATATTTTGTAATATGCTCTTTCATCTCATCTTTTGCCTCTCTAGACTTAGGCATCAAACTCAGGCTATGGCTTAGGCTTGCTCGATGTATCTTCAAAGCCTAATCCCCCCCGTCAAATACAAGGTGATAAGATGAATAAATCTCAAGTACAAGATGTGTCAATACTCGAGAACAAATTCTGTGGTATGAACGAAATATCTTCTTGGATGTTGAAGCCCATTTCCAAGAAGTGATTCATCCAAGGTGAATCTTTATTTTTGTAGGAGGCTTATTTCTTAAGCATTTGCTTGAATGATGAGTATTTTTATGACAATACTCACATGGGTGAAGATAAAAAAATGATCTTTCACATGGCCAACTTGACTACAATGTTTCCATTTGGCAATATGTGGTTGCTGTGGATGAGGACAAAGTTCTACAAAAAGTGAAGATGAATTGCCTTGAAGAAACCCAACACTCTGAAATTGAATGGGCTTACAATAGTATGGAATATGAAAGGAGACATCCTTGTCATATCTAAGACCAATCTCGTGCTTGTTGCTAACAAGCTCTTCCCAAGGTCCAACGATGGGCTTGAGAAGTGAAACCTAAACTTCTGCATCTTTATGCAAAACTGATCCTGAAATGGGCACTTGATCTAAATCAATCTCAGGTTCACTGATTTGATCGGTTTCTAGCAACTAATGGGAGTCTTTCTCAAACTCAAAGAAAGGATTGTTTTGAAAAAAACCAGTTTAGAATGATGTATTTTCCGCTATAACTCTTTTCACTGGAATTGAGATTCGAGTTGTAGAAAATCGATATTTTCTTGTGCATTTTGTAAACAGGTTCAAATGTCAAAGAGAGCGCCCTTGCCAATTTTGATTGTATCATGAATAATGGAGTGCGTTAAAGTATTTAGCAACTTTAAGAACTCAATAATTCTACTCACTTTGTCAACAACACAACTTCAACGAATGAAAGGTTTCCACAAGAAAAGGGCTACTGCAATGAGGGATACAATGCTTGAATGAACTAAAATCTCAACTACTTCCAATGAGCTACAACAAAGTTGGTAATCAAACATGACAAAAAACAACCTCCAAGTGCATGTTTAGTACAAAATGCAAGGCTATTATAAATATGAAAATCAGATTCCAATCCCTTTTCAATACATTGGTCTGGCATAATATGCTTTTAATAATTTTTGTTCCTATTTTTTCCTAGTGGACAGTGGGATTTGGCATTGCTAAAGAAAGAGGAAATGACAAAGTGAGTATTGCACTTATCCAATCACAACTTCAATGCATAAAAATATGAATCCCCTCATATTCTTTCAAAACTTTGCATATTTTCACAAGAAGACATTTGATGCAGGAGCATCCGGACTTAGCCAACAATGTGAAAGTTTGTTCACATGTTGTGGCTAAATAAGTTGAAATTCATTGATTGATTGTTCAAAAGGAAGTTTTACTGAGAGGGTTGGATCCCTCAAGAAATGAGTTGTATTTCATTATTGTAATAGTTAGAAATTGTCCTATTTTAGATTCAAAGATAAGTTGTTAGCATAGAGCTAGGAACTAGAGATTTGCTGTTAGATTGATTAAAAATAGAGATTGAGTTGTTAGACACAGTTAGAGTGATATTCGATTGATAAAAAGAAGAAAAAATGTAATAGAGTGAGGATTTTTGAGAGGATTGAGTGGAGTGAGGGCAAGAATAGTGTGTGGATTGTATTTTGGAATAGAGGTCTTTATTTATATAATTGGGCAAAGGCTGAGACTCTGTAACCTCTTTTATTTTTAATAAATGATGTTGTGCGTGTGATTGCTTATTAAGCCTGTGGAAATCCTCGGTTTACTTTTGTTTCTTTGTATTCGGGGCAGAGTTGATTATTCCTTTGTTTGTTTATGTTTCACGGTATAAATCACTGGATTAATAGAAGATGAAGGCCTCCTATATAAGTATCATTGCTTGATGCCGATTTAATCCCAACCGTTGGATCACCGATATCGAATCGAAGAAGTTCATTTGTATGGTTTTGATCTTGCAAGCGGAAATCCAGTTTACACTAAGAATCAGTGCAAAGCATAGATCAGATCCGAAATCTTATAGACGGAGGTTTTTAAACCTTATCGGGTCCGTGAAGCATTACCGATCGCATTGCAATATCGGAGTGGCATATGGTAAAGGCCCCACCCTTGAAACATTGTGACATGAGACTGCCGACATATTGCATCGGAATTTTCGAGTTGAAGCGATAAAGGCCTTAAGCCGGGGGAAGCAGCAATCATCAATAGCGATCGGTGCGATAAATCGCATCGGGGCTTTAACAAGGGAAGCTTTGGATCAAGACCTTTGTGACTTACGACTTGCGATGATGCGATTTAATCTAGACTGTCAGTTTAGTTAGATTGCGATCTAAGATGTACCGCGAGCATTTCTAATTAAAAAGGGGAAATCATTGTTTTGAGCCTTTTTGAAAGGCGTTCTGGTTAGGAAGGAAAAGCTTGGATTGTCAAGGAAATGGTGACCTATGGGGTGATTGTTGGGGCTTCTTAGGCAACTATTTTTGCTTGCGTCATTTTGTGGTATCAGAGCAGAAGTTAAGGTTGATTGCAGCAAAAATGCTACCAAGGAGAGGAGCTGGCATTGGTTGAGGAAGACTTGAAGCAAATGCACTTTTGTTAGAGGAGATCTAAAGTCTACGTACAAGGATGGACACTATGGACACTACCCAGAGAAGAGAAATTGATGAAGGAGATGATAGTGTTGCACAAGAATCTTCCGAGGAGGAAGGAGAAGAAAAAAATGAAACTACCAAAGTCATCAAGATGTTGGTGAAAGAAGGATAAAAACCAAAGGTGGAAATTCCTACGTATGAAGGGAGTCTAAACACAGAAGAGCTAATGGATTGGATTAGGTCCTTAGACAAATACTTTGACTATGAAGAGGTTTATGACAAGAAGATGGTGAAGTTTGCAATTACCAAATTGAGGGGTCATGCAACTATCTGGTGAGATGAGCTACAAGCATTCAGAATGAGGAAAGGAAAGCCCAAGATCAAGCAATGGGACAAAATGGTGAGTAAAATGAAAGTCAAATTTATGCCTAAGGATTATCAGTTAAATATTTTTAGACAATTGCAAAATTTAAGGCAAAAAGGAATGTTTGTTAAAGAATACACATAAGAGTTTTATAGATTGAGTATTAGAGCATGACATGTAGAAGATGACATGGAAAAGGTAGCTAGATATATTAATGGCTTAAGGTATGATATACAAGACGATATTAACTTGTTAAGTCTAAAGACTATTGAGGATGCCTATCAAGCAAGTTTGAAGGCAGAAGAGAAGATATTGAGAAAACAGAGTCAGAGGAATAGAGGGAGAAGCTTAGTAAGAGGTAGAGGAACTACTAGACCAAGGGGACAACAACATCAGCATGAAGCAGGAAGTTTAAGTAGCAGACCACCACAAAGAGGAGAATGGAACTGAGGAAGATTTGCATCGAGAGGAAGAGGCTGAGGAAGAGATATTCGGTGTTATACATGTGGAGAATGGGGACATGTGTCATGGGACTGTCCTCATAATAAACCAACAAGTTAGAGGAATGCGAATGTGGCTGAGGCAAAGCCAGAACCACCTCGACTTATGGAAAAGGAAGAATCCCCTGAAGTAGGAGAATCCCTGGTATTGAGAAGGACCTTGCTTAAGACAGAGAAGGAGATTGAAGAACCAGCATAGAGGAAGAATTTATTTAATATTACTTGTAAATCAAAAAGTAAGTGTTGTAAAGTAATAATTGACAGTAGGAGCACTGACAACCTTGTTTCTACAGAGATGGTGGACAAGCTCGGACTAGAAAAGACAATACACCCTACTCCTTACAGAGTGTCATGGTTACATAAGGGACATCAGATCATTGTGACAGAACAATGCAAGGTTGAGATACAAATTGGTACGTATAAAGATGTGATATTATGTGATGTAATTCCCATGGATGTATGCCATGTATTATTGGGGAGACTGTGGCAGTTTGATCAGAAAGCTATTCATGATGGGAGGAGAAACACTTATAATATGGAGAAGGATGGAACTAAACATACATTGCTGCCATTGAAGGACGACACTGACAAAGGAACACCTGGAAGTAGTATTATGTTGATAAGCGGAAAGGAGCTGCTACGTGAGGTAGTGAAAAGCGAGGTGTTGCATTTTGCTATTGTGGGAAGTCCAAAGGTAATTTGAACTTCCACAAACTTGGATGAATTTCCTGAAGAAGTTAAAATTCTGTTAGATGATTTTGTTGATATTATTGTGGATGAGTTACCAAATGCATTGCCATTGATCAGGAGTATTAGTCATCATATTGATCTAATACCAGGAGCAAGTTTGCCAAATAAAGCAGCGTACATATTAACTCCTCAAGAGAATGCAGAAGTTGGATGACAAGTGCAGGAGCTCATGGATAAGGGGCTAATCAGCAAAAGTCTTAGTCCATGTGCTATACCAACAATACTCAGTCCAAAGAAAGGAGGAGAATGGCGTATGTGCACATATTCCAAAGCCATAAACAAGATCACAATCAAGTATAGATTTCCTTTGCCATGCATGGATGATCTAATGGATTGTTTCAGTGGATCAAAATATTTTATTAAAATAGATTTGAAGAGTGGGTATCATCAAATAGGAATTCAAGAAGGCGATGAATGTAAAACTGCATTAAAACAAACAGTGGGTTGTATGAGTGGTTAGTGATGACTTTTGGACTCACTAATGCACCTAGCACATTCATGAGATTAATGAATGAAGCCTTAAAGGATTATGCAAGCAAGTTTGTTATTGTTTATCTGATGATATTCTAGTTTTTAGTAAAAGCAAAGAAGAACATTTAAAGCATTTTAAGTTGGTTCTAAGAACTCTGTAGAAAGAGAAACTACTGCTAAATTTGAAGAAATGTAGTTTCATGAAGGAAGAATTAGTTTACTTGGGATTTGTAGTTTCTAAAGAAGGATTGAAAATGGATCCAGAAAAAGTCCAAGTAATTTGGAATTAGCCTATTCTCACAAATATATTTGAGGTAAGAAGCTTCCATGGTCTTGCAAGTTTTTACAGAAAGTTTATAAAAGGATTTAGTCAAATTTGTGCACCAATTCTTGAAACAATTAAGGAGATCAATCAACCGTTGAAGTGGATAGAAGCAACAAACAAAAATTTTAAATTGCTGAAGAGGAAAATCACAAAGGAACCAATTTTAGCTTTCCTTGATTTTGAAAAAGTATTTCAACTTGAAACATATGCTAGTGGAGTTGTAGTTGGCACAATTCTGAGTCAGGAACAAAGACCGATAGCATACTTCAGTGAGAAATTGAATGAAGCAAAGAAGAAATATTCTTCTTACAATAAATAGTTTTACGCTATTGTACAAGCCTTGAAAAATGGAGACATTATTTGCTGCCAAAAGAATTCATATTGTATTCGGACAATCATGCCTTACAGTTCATTAATAACCAGCCAAAACTGAAACAGAAACATGCCAAATGGGTAGAATTTTTACAAAGATTTACTTTTGTGATAAAACACAAGAGTGGTAAGTCAAATAAAGTTGCTGATGCATTGAGCACAATAAGTTTTATTGTGAAAGAATTCAAAGTGGGTGTTGTAGGATTTGGGGAAATGATTGAAATGTACAAAGATGATGCAGATTTCAAAGATATCTATGCAACAATTCATAATCCATTAGTTCATAACAAAAGTCAATGGTTAGATTATCTCATTCAAGGAGGCTTATTGTTTAGAAGCAACAAGTTGTGTATTCCCAAATGTTCTATGAGGGAAAATATCATAAAGGAGAAACATAGTGGAGGATTATCTAGTCACTTTGGACAAGATAAAACCTTTGCTCATGTGAATGATTTTTATTATTGGCCAAAAATGCTGACTAATGAACTAAGAAATTTGTTGGGAAGTGAAGGATATGTTAGCATGCTAAAGGAAGGAGCCATAATACAGGATTGTATCAGCCATTATCAATACCGAACCGACCGTGGATGCAGTTAGCATGGATTTTGTTTTGCGATTACCAAAAACCCAGAGAGGGAATGATTCCATTTATGTTGTAGTAGATAGATTTTCCAAGATGGCACATTTCATTGCTTGTAAGAAAACTAGTGACGCACCACATATAGCTAATCTATTCTTTTTAGAAATTGTAAGATTACATGGGTTACCTATAAGTATTGTGTCTGATCGAGATACAAAGTTTGTAGGACATTTCTAGAGAACTCTTTGGAAGAAATTGGGAGTTAACCTCAGTTTTACTTCAACATACCATCCTCAAATAGATGGACAGACCGAAGTAGTAAACATGAGCTTGGGAAAGATATTGAGAAGTTTAGTGTATCAAAATCCTAAACAGTGGGATTTAGCACTAGCTCAGGCTGAGTTTGCTTATAATGACACTCCAAACCAAAGTACTGGAATGAGTCCATTTCAGATTGTTTTTGGAATGAATCCAAGAGGTGTGTATGAGCTCAGAGATTTGGGTAAACAGGAAACAGGAAATGCAAAAGCTGAAGAGTTTGCAGAACAGATGCAGAGATTACAAGAAGATGTCAAAGGCAGATTGCAGGAAATCAGTGACAAATACAAATAGAGGGTAGATATAAAAAGAAGAGAGAAAGAATTCCAAGTGGGATATTTAATGACGGTGTATTTGAGAAAAGAAATATTTCTTGCTAACTTACAATAAACTGAAAATGAAAAAGATAGGACCATGTATAATTGTAAGAAAGTTTTCAGCTAATGCATATGAAATTGAATTGCTAGAAGGGATTGGAATATCGCCTATTTTCAATGTTACAAATTTGTATCCATACAAAGAGACAGAGACAAAGCTAAAGGAAGAAATTACAGAAGATGAAGTTCAAAGCTTGAACTGGGAAGAACAAATGCCAAAGATAACAAAGAAAGAAGTTGAAGCTGTTTTGGAGTAAAGAGTATCCAAAATAACTAGAGGGTAGACTTATTTTCAATATCTAGTCAAATGGAAAGGACAGCCAGTGGAGGATTCTAGCTGGTTAACCACAACAGAGTTGCAGAAGTATGGAATAAGTCCCGAAAGTATGAAGGATGATTCTTTTCTTCCTCGAGAGTTTGATGCAGGAGCATTTGGACTTAGCTAGCAATGTGAAAGCTTGTTCACATGTTGTGGCTAAACAAGTTGAAATTCATTGATTGAATGGTCAAAAGCCAGTTTTACTGAGAGGGTTGGATCCTTAAAGAAATGAGTTGTATTTCATTATTGTAATAGTTAGAAATTGTCCTATTTTAGATTCAAGATAAGTTCTTAGCATAGAGCTAGGAATTAGAGATTTGTTGTTAGATTTATTAAAAATAGAGATTGAGTTGTTATACATAGTTAGAGTGATATTCGATTGATAAAAAGAAGGAAAAATGTAACAGAGTGAGGATTTTTGAGAGAATTGAGTGGATCGAGGGCAAAAATAATGTGTGGATTGTATTTTGAAACAGAGGTCTTTATTTGTATAATTGAGCTAAGGTCGAGACTCTGTAACCTCTTTTATTTTGAATAAATGATGTTGTGTGTGTGATTGCTTATTAAGCCTGTGGAAATCCTCGGTTTGATTTTGTTTCTTGTATTCAGGGCAGAGTTGACTATTCCTTTGTTTGTTTTTGTTTCACGATATAAACCGCCAGATTAATAGAAGACAAAGGCCTTTTATATAAGTATCATTACTTGATGCCGATTTAATCCCAACCGTTGGATCACAAATATCAGATCGATGAAGTTCATTTGTATGGTTTTGATCCTGCAAGCAGAAATCTAGTTTACACTAAGAACCAATGCAAAACATAGATTGGATGTGAAATCCGGATCTGAAATCTTATAGACGGAGGTTTCTAAACCTTATCAGGTCTATGAACCATTATTGATCGCATCGCAATATTGGAGTGGCATATGGTAAAGGCCCCACCCTTAAAACAATGCAATTGCCGACATATCGCATCAGAATATTGGAGTTGAAGCAATGAAGGCCTTAAGCTGAGGGAAGTAGTGATCGGCACGATAAATCGCTGGAGCGATAAATCACATCGGGGCTTTAACAAGGGAAGCTCTAGATCAAGACCTTTGCGACTTGCGACTTGCGATGATGCGATTTAATCTGGACCGTCGGTTCATTTAGATTGCGATCTACGGTGTACTGCGAGCATTTCTAATTCAAAAGGGGAAATCATTGTTTTAAGCCTTTTTCAAAGGCATTCCAGTTAGGAAGGAAAAACTTGGATTGTCAAGGAAACGGTGACCTGCGGGATGATTTTTGGGGTTTCTTAAGCCACTATTTCCGCCAGCGTCATCATCAAATTGCTATTGTCTGTGCCCAAAGCTTTAACTGATCCTCTATCTAGTCCATATTTCCATGCCTTGCCCTTGTGTTTCAATTACCTTGGGTCACCTCAATAATATTCACATTATTAATTTTAGAATTAGTCAATTTGAATGGAGGCTTGACGGCATTGAGCAAGGTATTTATTGAAAGATAAATATAAGTTTTTAGATTTTGGAGACTCTAATTACTGTTGTGAACCGACATGGCACTGAGATAGATTTAGTGCTCGAAATGTTAAAATCTGAAATTTCTATGCAAAAATTTAAAAATTATTTACAGAAACTTCAAAGTTATATGCTGAAAACTTCATGTATTTGGAAAAAAATTGAGTGTACTATGTAAAAACTGAATGGAACTGAATGTACTTTGCAAAAAGATAAATGTAATTTTCATAAAAACTGAATGTTCTATGTTGTTACAATTACTTAGAATGCAAATTTCTTCTTGAAAAATTTTCATATCAACAATTGTATATAGAACATAAACTTAAGGATCATATGAATATAACCAAGCACAAATATGAGACACTGGGACTTTGGTCCAATGACCAGGGAAAAGCCCCTCGAGGAGGAAAACCAAAATAGTTCTTCTTCTATTAGATTTCTACAATTGTTGAAACTAAAGTGCACATTCTCTTTACTTGAATCTATCCTCCTTCTCTTGATCAGATCATGTCCTTCACACTTGTTGCAACTTTTTCCTTGCTCTTGACCTTCACTAGTTCTCGCAATTCTCTTGCACACACTCAACACTTTCTCTCCTTTTTCACAATGAACATGCTACTCTCAACTCTCACTTGCTCTTGCTTAAATAGATGAGAAAGGAGAGGAGTAATAAAATGAATTCATGCCTTGTGTCAATAATAGGAGAATAGAATTCCATGAGGGAGGAGTTACTTAAGGAGAAGTGTAACTCATCCCAAGAATAGAGATAGATGTACACTTGTTTGAGGAGTTACAATTCGAATTTGGGAGAGAGAGTTACATTTATACATGAGAGAATATTTGGTGAGAGTTACAAATCAAATTGAATGAGGGAGTTACAAGTGCATTTAATGAGGAGTTACATTTTTTTCATACATTTAATTAGTGAGGGAGTGTTACATTCTCTTAAATGTGGAGTTACTATTTTATTCCAAGAGAGAGGTTTGGTTTTCCAAGTAAGATATTCTCAATTTAATTTACTTATTCCATGAGATAAATTCTTTTTTTACTAATCCATTAAAAGGGAATGACTTTAGATTATTTTATAAATAATAGTAGAATAATAATATTAAGGATAAAAAGTATTAATTCTTGAATTGCATAATCATGATTGATTTGATTTTAAAGTGGATTCCATATGTCGAGATCATCCTTGATCGTTTAGACATGACTTTCTATATTTGGAAAGTCATATTAGAATTGTCAGGAATGAAATTTTATTATAGGTGGTTCAAACAAAATTGAAAGATATGATTTCTTATAGGAGAAATTCATCCCCGAGTTGCCAAATTTTAACAAGAAAATGTATTAGAAGAGAAACAACGATAAATATTTCAAACCTTAGACTATATCTTAGAAGAACACTAAGGGACAATTAATTCCCATGGTGGATGAATATTGATACTAGTGGTATGACTACCATTCAAATTAAAGCTTTACAACAATGTAGTGTTGGAAACATGCATGGAATCTGACACTCGAAATAACTTACAATGAATTGTTTCAAGGAATTCTATATGTGACATCCTTCAAATAAGCAATTAAATTGTCATTCCAGGATCATTTCTAATTTCTCCACGACCATCTAGGTTGAAAGTTACTTTGGTTCAATTGTTTAAACCTCTCTACACACAAAATTAATGAGAAAGTATGAAACAAACCTGAAATTTTGAGTGACTCTTGTTGATTTTCCATGGTACATGAGAATTTGGGTTAGGTCTTAGAATCACTGACAAAAAATACTCATGTACCTCAACCATCCTACTTTGCAAAGTATAAAATTACACATTAGTGAACCAACTAGAACACATGACAATTTTTAAATTTTTCAACCCTTCGTTGTTGTATTAACAACTTTAATACAACAATGTAGGGCTCCTGTACTAGGGATAATGACCCTCATACATCCACTGATACAAGTACATACAACTAAGGCTTGCTGTCTGTCATGTTGACCACCAATCTACCTTGAAAAACACATCCTTGATCTACTTGCTGATGTGGCGCCCCATAACCCTTTCAATCCACAATTCTTGAACACATCTGCTAGTCCATTTGCTCCTAATTTGCAACTTTGCCTCTATTGATGGTCCTTCTCCTTTAAGTCACTGAACATGGATTTCCAATATGCCCTCTAGTTGAACATTAGTCTTTAAATGTCTCAACACTTAGGGGCTGAAAAAATAGACACAAATTTATTCTACCCAATCCGCAAAAGGGAAAACATACAATATACACATATGCAATCATTCAATAAAAAAGAACACAATGTTTTTATTAGGGAACCCAACTGGAAAAAACCCTTCCTCTGTTTGTATTAGGTCAGATAAGAAAAATGATCTATTACAATGACAACTTCAATCCTTGAAGCTCAATCTACACTGCAATATTGATCTCCTCCTAAGTCTGCTCTAGCCAATACTTAGCCAAAATAGGCCTCTTTCTTCCTCCTATTTCCTTGCACAATTTTTTCTTTTAAAGAATAAAAAGAGCCCCTATTTGCTTGCGCAATCCCAAGAAAATTCCTCACTTGCTACATGAAAACTATGTGCACTCAAAATTATACAACAATAAATACAACTAGTTAACTGAGAGATCAGTGAGTTAACACCAATTACAGCTACTCAACTGAACTCCTACTGATTCTATTCACGACTAGAGCTCAGATAACTAAGTTTTAGTAATTACAACTCCAATAGATTACTAGATCTTAGAAATCAACTCATGAACAAATCTACTTCTTTACCACAAACTCAAATTGCCTGACTTAATTGACTTGGCCATGTCACTCTTTCTAACTACAACTCAAGTCATCTCGCTGATGTGCAAATTCAATATCTAGTAAAATGGAAAGGACAACGAGTGGAGGAATCTAGCTGGTTAACCACAACAGAGTTACAGAAGTATGGAATAAGTCCCGAAAGTATGAAGGATGGTTCTTTTCTTCCTCGGGAGTTTGATGCAGGAGCATTCAAACTTAGCTAGCAATGTGAAAGTTTGTTCACGTGTTGTGGCTAAACAAGTTGGTGAAAATCCAGTTTTACTGAGAGGGTTGGATCCCTCAAGAAATGAGTTGTATTTCATTATTGTAATAGTTAGAAATTGCCCTATTTTAGATTCAAAGATAAGTTGTTAGTATAGAGCTAGGAATTAGAGAGTTGCTGTTAGATTTATTAAAAATAGAGATTGAGTTGTTAGACACAATTAGAGTGATATTCAATTGATAAAAAGAAGGAAAAATGTAACAGAGTGAGGATTTTTGAGAGGATTGAGTGGATCGAGGGAAAAAATAGTGTGTGGATTGTATTTTGAAACATAGGTCTTTATTTGTATAATCGGGCTAAGGCCGAGACTATGTAACGTCTTTTATTTTGAACAAATGATGTTGTGCGTGTGATTGCTTATTAAGCCTGTGGAAATCCTCAGTTTTCTTTTGTTTCTTCGTGTTCAGGGCAGTGTTGATTATTCCTTTGTTTGTTTTTGTTTCACGGTATAAACCACCAGATTAATAGAACACAAAGGCCTTTTATATAAGTATCATTGCTTGATGTTGATTTAATCCCAACCATTGGATCATAGATATCGGATCGGCGAAGTTCATTTGTATGGTTTTGATCCCGCAAACAAAAATCCAGTTTACACTAAGAATCAGTGCAAAACATAGATTAGATGCGAAATTTGGATCTGAAATCTTATAGACAAAGGTTTTAAACCTTATTGGGTCCATGAACCATTACCGATCACATCATAGTATCAAAGTGGCATATGGTAAAGGCCCACCCTTGAAACATTGTGACATGCGACTGCCGACATATCGCATCAGAATATTGGAGTTGAACTGATAAAGGCCTTAAGCCGAGGGAAGCAACGATTGGCGCGATAAATCGCATTGGGGCTTTAACAAGGGAAGCTCCAAATCAAGACCTTTGCGACTTGCGACTTGCGATGATGTGATTTAATCTGGACCATCGATTCAGTTAGATGGTGATCCACGGTGTACTATGAGCATTTCTAATTAAGAAGGGGAAATCATTGTTTTGAGCCTTTTTCAGAGGCATTCCGGTTAGGAAGGAAAAGCTTGGATTGTCAAGGAAACGGTGACCTGCGGGGTGATTGTTGGGGTTTCTTAAGCGACTATTTCCACCAGTGTCATCATCAAATCGTTATTGTCTGTGCCCAAAGTTTTAATTGATGCTTTATCTAGTCCATCTTTCCATTGCTTGCCACTCTGTTTTAATTACCTTGGGTCACCTCAATAATATTCACATTCTTAATTTTAGAATTAGTCAATTGGAATGGAGGCTTGATGGCATTGAGCAAGGTATTTATTGAAAGATAAATATAAGTTTTTAGATTTTGGAGACTCTAATTGTTGTTGTGAACCGACATGGCACTGAGATAGGTTTAGTGCTCAAAATGTTAAAATCTGAAATTTCTATGGAAAAATTTAAAAATTATTTACAGAAACTTGAAAGTTATATGCTAAAAACTTCATGTATTTTGCAGAAAATTGAGTGTACTATGCAAGAAACTGAATGGAACTTAATGTACTTTGCAGAAAGCTAAATGTAGTTTGCATGAAAACTAAATGTTCTATGTTGATACAATTACTTAGAATGCAAATTTCTTCTTAAAAAATTTTCAGATCAACAATTGTATATAGAACATAAACTTAAGGATCATATGAATATAGCCAAGCAAAAATATGAGACACTCGGATTTTGGTCTAATGACCAAGGAAAAAGCCCTCAAGGAGGAAAACCAACATAGTTCTTCTTCTATTAGAATTTTACAATTGTTCACCAACACACACATAGAGAGAGAGAGAGAGAGAGAGAGAGAGAATAAATTCACCAATGTATGATCAAATTGCAACTGAAGTGCACTTTCTCTTTGCTTGAATATATCCTCATTCTCTTGATCAGATCATGTCCTTCACACTTGTTGCAACTTTTTCTTTGCTCTTGATCTTCACTAGTTCTCACACCTCTCTTGCACACACTCAACACTTGCTCTCCTTTTTCACAATGAACATGTTACTCAACTCTCACTTGCTCTTGCTTAAATAGATTAGAAAGGAGAGGAGTTATAAAATGAATTCATGCCTTGTGTTAATAATAGGAGAATAGAATTCCATGAGGGAGGAGTTACTTGAGGAGAAGTGTAACTCATCCCAAGAATAGAGATAGATGTACACTTGTTTGAGGAGTTACCATTCGAATTAGGGAGAGAGTTACATTTAGACATGAGAGAATATTTGGTGAGAGTTACAAATCAAATTGAATGAGGGAGCTACAAGTGCATTTAATGAGGAGGAGTTACATTTTTTTTATACATTGAATTAGTGAGGGAGAGTTACATTCTCTTAAATGTGGAGTTACTATTTTATTCCAAAAGAGAGGTTTGGTTTGCCAAGTAAGAGATTCTCAATTTAATTTACTTATTCCATGAGATAAATTCTTTTTTATTAATCCATTAAAAGTGAATGAGTTTGGATTATTTTATAAATAATAATAATATAATAATAATAGTAAGGATAAAAAGTATTAATTCTTGACTTGTATAATCATGATTGATTTGATTTTAAAGTGGATTCCATATGTCGAGATCATCCTTGATCATTTAGACATGACTTTCTATATTTGGAAAGTCATATTAGAATTGTCAGGAATGAAATTTTATTATAGGTGGTTCAAACAAAATTGAAAGATATGATTTCTTATAGGAGAAATTCATCCCCGAGTTGCCAATTTTTAACAAGAAAAGGTATTAGAAGAGAAACAACGATAAATATTTCAAACCTAAGACTATATCTTAGAAGAACACTGAGGGACAATTAATTCCCTTGGTGGATGAATATTGATACTAGTGGATGAATACAATTCAAATTGAAGCTTTACAAAAATGTAGTGTTGGAAGCATGCATGGAATCTGACACTCGAAATAACTTAGAATGAATTGTTTCAAGGAATTCTATATGTGACATCCTTCAAATAAGCAATTAAATTGTCATTCCAGGATCATTTCTAATTTCTCCACGACCATCTAGGTTGAAAGTTACTTTGGTTCAACTATTTAAACCTCTCTACACACAAAATTAATGAGCAAGTACAAAACAAACCTGAAATTTTGAGTGACTCTTGTTGATTTTCCATGGTACATGAGAATTTGGGTTAGGTCTTAGAATCATTGAAAAAAACTACTCATGTGCCTCAACCATCCTACTTTGCAAAGTATAAAATTACACATGAGTGAATCAACTAGAACACATGATAATTTTTAAATTTTAACCCTTCGTTGTTGTATTAACAACTTTAATACAACAATGTAGGGCTCCCACCAGGGATAATGACCCTCATACATCCACTGATACAAGTACATACAACTAGGGCTTGTTTTCTATCATGTTGACCACCTATCTACCTTGAAAAACACATCCTTGATCTACTTGCTTATGTGGCGCCCCAAAACCCATTCAGTC
>APFE030613732.1:9548-24103 GCA_000404065.3 Pinus taeda | reverse complement strand
CATCTACGTAATATAATAATAATAACTAGTTTGTCACAATGTGATGTTGGACCATGGTTGGCCATGGTTGATTTTCATATTGAGACAACATTTGAGCATGGTTGACCATGGTTGATTATGATTCACTGTACTTGACCCAAAAGAATAACAAACCATTGGGATTAATACTAAAAACCCAAGATTGACCATGGTTGACCATGATTGACCATGGTTGACGATGTTTGATTCTATAAAACATGCTTGACCATGATCAACCATGGGTGCCCACGATTGACAATGATTGTCCATGATTTTTATATGGAGACAAGTTTTTTCATAATGCGACATCCCACCATGGTTGATCATGATCGATATTATAAACCCAAGTTAATAATAAGCCCAAGGGATTGATATTATGAACCCAAGGGATTAATTCTAAAACCCCATGATTGGCCATGGTTGATAATGATTGAACATGATCGATATTATAAACCTAAGGGAATAATAAACCCAAGGGATTGATATTATAAACCCAAGGGAATAATAGTAAACTCCAAGGGATTATGAACCCAAGGACCTAATATTATAAACCAAAGGTACAAAATCCCTAAGATAAATACTTAAAAAACTAAAATAAACATGGTTGAGCATGATTGATTTTCATATTGACGCGATCCTTGTCACAATGTGACATTGGACCATGGTTGACCATGGTTGATTATGGTTAACCATTGTTGAATAATATTAAACCTTAGGAATATGAACCATTAGATCAATAAACCGAAGGCATTTATATTATAAACCCAAGGGAATAATAAGCCTAAGGGATAACAATTATAAACCCAAGGTATATAAACCCTAACATCCATATTATAAACCCTAAAATAAACATGGTTGACAATTGTTGATTTCAATATAGAGACAATCCTTGACACAATGCAACATTGAACCATGGTCAACCATGGTTGACTATGATTTATTTTCATATCGAGATAATCTTTGTGGGATGCAACGTTAGACCATGCTTGACCATGCTTGATTTCCATATGCATCCTTGTTTGACCATGGTTGAACATGGTTGGTTATGATCGACCATGGTTGACAATGATTAATATTATAAACCCAATGGATTGATATTATAAACCCAAGGAAATAATATTAAACCCAAGGGACTAATATTATAAACCCAACATATATAAGCCCTAAGATAAATATTATAAACACTAAAGTAAACATGATTGAGCATCGTTGATTTTCATATTTAGACAATCCTTTTCACAATTCCATGTTGGACCATGGTTGACATCATAATAAACCATGGCTAACGAGGGAATAATAAACCCAATCGATTGATATTATAAACCCAAAGGAACAATAGACTTAAGATTGATACTAAAACCCCAAGGGATTATGAACATAAGGGCATATTATTAAACCCAAGGGATTAAGATTATAAACCCAAGGTATAAAAACCCTAATATAAATATTAAAAATACTAAAATAAACATGGTGGAGCATAATTGATTTTCATATTGAAACAATCATTATCACAATGTGACATTGGACCATGTTTGACCATGGTTGACCATTGTTGAAAAATACTAAATTCTAGGAATATGAACACTTGCATCAATAAACCTAAGGGATTGATATTATAAGCCCAAGGGAATAATAAACCGTAAGTATAAAAATTATAAATATGTAAGGTATATAAACCCTAAGATGAACATTATAAATGCTAAAATAAACATGGTTAACCATGGTTGATCATGGTTGATTTCCATATAGAGACAGTCATTGTCACAATGCAATGTTGGACCATGGCTAACCATGTTTGACCATGAATGATTTTCATATTGAGACAATCTTTGTGAGAACAAAGCGTTGGCCCATGGTTTCCCATGGTCAATTTCCATATCAATATGGTTTGACCATGGTTGAACATGGTTGGCTATGATTCACCATGGTTTATCATGATTAATATTATAAACCTAATGTATTGATATTATAAACCCAATGTATATAAACCCTAAGATAAATTCTATAAACACTAAAGTAAACATGATTGACCATATTTGATTTTCATATTGAGACAATCCTTATCACAATGCCATGTTGGACCATTGTTGACCATGGCTAATTTTCATATCGAGATAATCCTTGTCACAATGTGATGTTGGATCATGGTTGATTTTCATATTGAGGCAATTTTTGTCACAACGCAATGTTTGAACATATTTGACCACGATTGACAATAATGATTGACCATGTTTGATTCTATAAAACATGGTTGACCATCATCAACCATGCATGACCATGGTTAACCATGATTGTCCATGATTGTCATTGATTTTTATGTGGAGACAAATTTTGTCATAATGCGAGATCGGACCATGATTGAAAAGCATTTGACCATGGTTGGATATGGTTGACAATGGTTGACCATGATTGATATTATAAACCCAAGATAATAATAGACCCAAGGGATTGATATTATGAACCCACGAGAAACATAAACCCAAGGGAAACATAAACCTAAGGGATTACTACTAAAACCCCAAGGGCTTATGAACCCAAGGGAATAATATTAAACCCAAGGGACTAATATTATAAACCCAACATTGGTAAACCCTAATATAAATATTATAAACACTAAAATAAACATGGTTTATTTTCATAGTGAGATGATTCTTGTCATAATGTGACATTCAACCATGGTTAACCATGGTTGGCCATGATTGAAAATGGTTGACCATGATTGCTATTTTAAACCTAAGGGAATAATAAACCCAAGGAATTGATATTATAAACCAAAAGGAATAATAAATCCAAGGGATTAATACTAAAAGTCCAAGGTAATAATATTAAACCCAAGGGACTAATATTATAAACCTAACGTATATAAACCCTAAGATAAATATTATAAACACTAAAACAAATATGATTGACCATCGTTGATTTTCATATTGAGACAATCCTTATCACAATTCCATGTTGGACCATGGATGACCATGGTTGACATCATAATAAACCATGTTTGATTGGGGAATATTTAACCGAAGCGGTTGATATTATAAACCCAAAGGAACAATAAACGAAAGTGATTAATACTTAAACCCCAAGGGATTATGAACTTAAGCGAATAATATTAAACTCAAGGGACTAATATTATAAATCCAAGGTATAAAAATCCTAATGTAAATATTAAACGTACCAAAATAAACATGGTTGAATTAATAAACTCTAACAATTAATATTTTAAAATCAAGGGATTAATAAAACCTAAGAATTAATATTTTAAACTCAAGGGATTGATAAACCAAAGGCATTATTAATTTTATAAACCCATGGAACTAATGAACTGAACTGTTTAATATTACAAGAGATTGTAAACTATAGAATTAATATTATAAATTGTACGATTACAAACCTTAATATTATAAACCCTAAATCCAACACAATAAACCCTAAACCCCAAACTAAATATTATAAACAAAAATATTGAACATAATTTATTCAATGTCACAATATGACATTTAATAAATTGCAATGTAACATAGCATTATGACAATGATTGTCATCTTGCTTGAAGCTTGTTACATGACAACCTTGCTTGTCACACTGCAATGTTGCTTGTTCCATAGTTGACCACGGTTGATCATGGTTGAACATGGTTGATCATGTTTGACATTGATTAACCATACTTGACAATGACTGACCATGTCTAACCATGGTTGACCATATTCATCCAAGCTAGAGCTTGGAATGTTTAGGTTTGCTTTGGTTGACCAAGGATGACCATGGTTATGACTATGGTTGACCAAAGATGGCCACAAGATCGTGACTATGGTTGTGACTATGGTTGACAAAATATGACCATGAATGACAATGGTTGACCAAGGTTTTCCATTGTTGAACATGATTGGACATGGTTTGATATCTTTGCACATGGTCGGCCATAATTTTCTATAATAGAATATGGATGTCCATTTTTACAATGGTCGACTACATTGAACCATACAGAGCTTGGTTTACATTCTTTGACCATTAGGGTTGTGTAAAGAAATAGTTTTCGTGGGTTGAAAGGGATGAGCATGGTTGACCAAAGTTAACCATGTTTGACTATAGATAACAAAGCTTGTACATCATTTAGTATGTGCAACAATGAGTAATAATGATGCTAAAAATTAAACAAAGTCTTTCGATAGAAATGATTATTGATCACATAAGCTTGAATACAGAGATATTAAAAATGTTAATGTTAATATCATTAATAATTTTTTAAATATCATAATTAATATTAATAATATATTTATTAGTATAGAAGTTTATATTTAAATTGTATTAATTACTTTTTATTTTTTATTTATCAATATTGATATTATAATTTAATTGTTATTTAATAATATTAATGCTATTGGGTTAATAACATTAATGCTAACAATTAATTATGATATAATAAATAATAATAATAATATATTATATATTATATATTATATATAATATATTATATATATATATATATATATATACTTTTAAGTAATTAATATTATTGTTTATTAAGGAATTTAGACTTCTGTGATCCATAACATTGTATAGAGAATTTTCGGCGAAATCACATAAATAATAATTTGTCAACGCGTTTCGAACCAACCAGTGTGGTTCATCGTCAGGACAAGTTGAAGAACCGATCCAGCTTAGCTTGTTAAATAGTCTGGGCAGAGACACCAACGGCTAGATTGATAACAGCGAAATTTGACCTTATGACCCTAGTCAAATAAACAAATTATTATTATTCTTAGAAATACGTTAAATTAGGTAAAATATATAATTAAAGTACTTTTACTAGCTAGAAATTCATTTGTTTATTTAACTAAATATAATAGTTTATTAATAAATGTATATATAAAAATACATATAGCGAACCAATTCCGAATAAAATAATACTATTGTTCATCTATATATTTATTTAATACATATTTAATTTATTATATAATTTTAATTTATCATTTTCTAAATAATCTATTTCATTTAATAATTAATTTTCTAATCTTCTAGTTCCAATTATAATATTTTAAAAATACCCTTGTAACAAGGTAAATATATTTATTTAATAAATATCTTAATTTATTTATATAATCTATACAAATATAATTTAGTAATTTATTTAATAATTTATATTTACTAAATAATCTATATTTATTTAATAATTAATTTTCTAATATTATAATAATTTAAACCTACCCCTGTAATTAGGTAAATATATTATTATAAATAAGGGTTCAAAATTTATTTATCTATCGTAAAAAATATAGGAATTAGGAAGGGGTAAAAATAATATGTATTAAATAAATATATAGATGAACCAATAGTATTATTTTATTCGGAATTGGTTGGCCATATGTATTTTTATATATACATTTATTAATAAACTATTATATTTAGTTAAATAAACAAATGAATTTCTAGCTAGTAAAAGTACTTTAATTATATTTTACCTAATTTAACGTATTTCTAAGAATAATAATAATTTGTTTATTTGACTAGGGTCATAAGGTCAAATTTAGATGTTATGAATCTAGCCGTTGGTGTCTCTGCCCAGACTATTTAACAAGCTAAGATGGATCGGTTCTAAAACTTGTCCGGACAATGAACCACATTGGTTGGTTCGAAACGTGTCGACAAATTATTATTTATGTGATTTCGCCGAAAATTCTCTATACAATATTATTGTTATATAATAATTTATATTAATATTAATAATATCTAAAGATGATTATGATTGACCATAGTTGACCTAGGCTTGCTATGGTTGAACATTATTGGCCATGGTTTGATATATTTCAGCATGTTGATCATACTTTTCTATGATACATTATGTTTGTCGAATTTTACAATGTTTGACAACATTCAACCTAGAGAGTTTGGTGACCATATTTGGCCATTCTAACCTTCGTTGATCCTAGTTTGACAATATAGTTACAACTTACAACTAATAATATCATTAGTACATAATTTTTAGCTCTAAATTTTTATTAATAATTATTACACGATAAATATTTATTAATATTATTTATAAAACTAATGTTCAATCTTACTTATATTGACCACTGTTAAATGTGTTTTAATAACATTGATATTAGTAAAAAAACATATTAATATTATTTATTACTATATTAAATTTATAATTAATTTTAATGTCATCTATGTTAATAATATTAATACTAATAAGTTTTTAATTAATTTTAAAAATAGTTAAGATTAATACATTAATAATATTAGTTCCTTAGGGACTGTGTGAATATTTACATATTATTATATATATCAGATAATATTGTTTTTTATTAATTAAATTTACATTAACAATATTAATAATATTTGTTTATTTATTATTATTATTTTATTATTATATTATTATTTATTATTAATTATATTATGAAGATATTTTATTAATATTAATAATAATGTATTGATAATTAATATTTAATTATATTTAATGTTCAAATATTATAAACGTTTTTTTACTTGTTATATTATGTAATGGCGAGATTTATTAATATTAATTTTGGATTTAGTAACTTCGTTGTTTTATTATATTATTATTAACTTATTGATATAATATTTAATATCAATATTATTATTAAGCTTCAATATTAATTATTAAAAAATAAATACTAATGATTATTAATATTAATCTTTAATAATATTATTATTGTCATCTCAAGATTAATATTAATTTTAACATTAAATAATGTTCGGGAATACTAGAAAAATAAAAAACATAACTAAACTAAACTATAAACCTTGAATCTAAAGGGATAACTTGAAACTAAAACATCCATGCTAAAAAGTAAAACAAAACCTAAAACAAAAACGTCAAAACCTAAAACTACTCCCAAAACATTAAATCTTAAAGGATACTTTAAACTAAAATCTTAAAACATAAAACTTTAAACCAGTAACACATGGTGCCAAATTGGTTCAACCAACTTGGATTTAATCCATTATTGGTTTAAAGCTTGATATAAATGAACGTTGAGTGTTGGATGACATTTGATATTGGTTGGGTGATTTATCCTCAAATATAAGTTACTAACGTTGAGTGTTGGATGAGATTTGATATTGGTTAGGTGATTTTCACTCAAATACAAGTTTGTGATTTTATATGAGCAAAAATAAAAAATGGGACTAAAATCCAAAGTTGTTCTAAAAGCAATGAGATTAAGCATTACACTATTTATGTTCTCATCATTAAGAAACGAAACTGTTTTCATCATAGGCCTTCTCATCATAGGCATTTCATATTATCATAGCTCATAGCCATTGATTACACATTTAGAAATTAATGTGTATGGATTGATGTTTTATAATAATCTAAAAAAGGGTTGTAAAATGTTTTAGTTTTTTTAATTTACATTAAAATATATTATCATGAAATTTAAAAATTAAATTAAACTTATAAACAATTATATAATATAATATTTAGGATTTATTATATTTGAAATTGATAAAATTAATATTATATTAAATATATATAAACATCTTCAGAAATGAATTTAGTAGATAAAATTAATGCTATTATCTATTTAAAATAACTTATTTATAGATTAAATTAAAAATCATTAAAGCAATCTCAATTTGCAAAATTACTCTAAGAAACAATTACACTAAATTATGGCATTTTCAACTCATTCAAACTCAATTTTAAAAATATTTATAAATTTTGCATGAACTTGAATTACTACTAAGAAGAACGTCGTATTCTAACCATGGAAACTCACTACAAATTCGATTTTTCTGCGGAAAAACAAGAACATTATTTATTAGAGTAGGTGTAAAACTATGGTTTTGCTTTGCCAACGTTGTATTAGGGTGAATATATGAGCTCCTGACAGGGAGCAGGGACAACGAAACCAGTTCAATGGTCTGGGTTTCACACATGAATATTTCTAATGTTTAAAATTTCATAGTGGTTGATATCATTTCTAATGATGCTAAAGGTTCCCTTAGATTCAACCTTAGATTCACCACCAATCACATATTAAAATGTTATATTATACCTCATCTCAATATATTCATATTTGAAGCCATATTTGAAGAGAATTGGCAATTTTGAAGAGGTACAAATAGATGAGTTTTGTTCATTAAAAAAACTGAAATATTTTACAAGTATTTTTTTATAATCATGAAACATGAAAGCCTCTTTCAACTCACCTACTACCTTACTAATGTTGGTCCTAAAATATGAAATATCAAGACATGTAACAGGCACTTTGGCAACCATAATGATTGAATTCATATGATAGTTTCCTTCCATCTTCTGTCTATAATTTGGATGAATTAATTAAATCTTTACCTATATTGAGAGTAATGTTTACTAAATGGGTATATCCCTATCGAAGGTCCTTCTTCCATTTATGATTTCTAATAAAAACACTCCAAACTATAATATATATATATATATATATATTATATATATATATATTATATATCTTCTGAGTCACAAGACGAGTTGAAAGATACTTGTAAAAACATCTCCATGTATAAATGGATTACCATTACAATTTTTTCAATTGTAAAATGTAAACTGAAGGATTGATGTTTTATAGCAATCACAAAAGGCTTATAGTAAAAAAAACCCTAAGGGCCATTTTGGCAACAATAGTGATTTATTTGATATCATACTTTCCTTCCATCTTATTGTCTATAATTTCTAGGGTTTCCATTGATCCTCCCATAATATCTCACCTAAAAATTTAATTATTAGTAAAAACTCACAGAAAAACCAAAATTATGTAGTTAATTAGGATGATCATACATAAATTTTGGATGATTAATTAAAAATAAAATCTTTACCCACCTTGGGAGTAATCTTTCCCCAATGGATAGAATCAAAGGTGTTTCTCCCAAATATGATTTCTAATAAAAACACTCCAAGGCTAGTTGAAAGATACCTTGATCCAGGTGGATGTTGGTGGCCACCCACTATCCCACTTGGACCCCCACCATTGTTTCTTCTAGCTTTTCAGTTTCCATAATTGTAGAACAGTTTACTATTTTTAGCATATTTTCGGGTCCTAAACTTCCGGAGTCATTTTGAGGCATGTAGCCAAATGGAGATCATATGCCAAAGTTACGACCTCGAGAAGTTGATGTACCAATTTACCCGAACAAGGCCCACATTTTGGTGTTTCATCTTCTACGGTTAGGATTTTGGATGTTTAGCATTCTACATTGTTTCTCAACAATAAATAGGCCTTTGAGCCTCATTGTAACACAACTCAAAGGCATGTAGTCGCCACATCTCTTCTTAGATATAAGCTACCATCACCCTAGCTGGTTGATTTCCATTTTTGTTTGTAATCATATTTTAGTATTTTACATTAATGAAATGAAGTCTTGTTTCCACTGAATCTCTGTGTATATGGTTATCTCTATATTTTTTTGTATTCATGTTTAAATCTAGATCAGTGGTATCAGAGCGGTCTAATTTTTCTCTATTTTCTTTGCGTGTCCCCAACAAGGTTTGGATATAAGGAGTTAGGGCTTGAACTGGTCGAACCTTTGCAAGACCAACTTTGCAAATCCTGATGGCCTCCCATGGTAGATGAAAAGAAATACAAGGGGCAGGAGATCCTATCAAAATCTTGCTCGTAGAAGCCCTCGAGAGACAAAGGAACGAGATGATGGACAACTTTGCCTAGATCCTTCAGCGGTTACCTAGAGGCAACACATTAGCTTCCAATAGATACTCTAGAAATGCCACAACCTTTAAGGTACAAGTTAATTTGAAATCCCCATCTTCGAGAGTCAAATAGACACAGATGTTGTAGAGAAATGGTTAAATCTGCTAGAAGGGTATTTTTCTATTCATGATTTTTCCAGTCGGGAAAATATTATTTTTTCTCTTCTCAAAGCAGGCCCCACATCAAGGACTGGTGGGAAACCTACTGTGAGCAGAAGGATGAAAGTAGAGGCTCACTATTTTTAGTTGCACCCACTTGGAATTCATTCCAGGATGCCATCAACAAGCAGTACTACCCTGTCAAAAGCTATGAGGATAAATACATAAAGTGGACCACGTTGTAGTAGGGAAGGGACCAAGATGTGCCTAAGTTGACAAAAAAATTGCATACCCTTTGCACACAGTTGGATATCAAGGACTTTGAGCTGCATTTGGTACTCAAATACCACAACTACCTACACAGATACATCCAGGACAAGATGGAGTTCCTAAACATCTCCTCACTCAGCATGGCATACTGATACGTTGTTAAGATCGAGTAGAAGTTTAAATAGAAGAAACGAGGACAAAGCCAAGGTGGGGTGACCCAAGACAACCTGTCTAAGCCGCAAGAAAAGAACAACAACACGAAGCCAAAGAAGGACATAGGAAAGTGGTGTGAGTTCCATAAGAGCCCCACTCACAACACAAGTGAGTGTCGGTCCAAGTAGTCATTAGTGGCCGAGTTGAAGGCTTCCAAATCATATGCATGTTTTGACACTGAGTCAGAACCTAGCAAGGGGAATGGCAAAGGGAAGTAGATCATTGAAGTGGAGTCCAACACCATTTTTTCCACTACCAAGATCCAGAAGAATGAGCATGAAGCTCCAAAGGAGGGGGAGTGTCTTTTCCACTCACAGATGTGGGTGAAGGGTTCGCCGCTACAATTCATTGTTGATAATGGGAGTCAAAAGAACCTCATTTCAGCAAAGGTCTTGAAGCAATTGGGCCTACCAACTACACCACACCCACATCCATACAATATTGGGTGGCTTCACCAAGGATGAGATCTTTGAGTTCACTAGTAGTTTCGCCTTCCCTACAACATCAAACCCTTCACAGATGAGGTATTGTGTGTTGTGGCACCTCTGGATGTTTGCGATGTGTTATTAGGTCAGCCATACTTGTGGAGGTGACATGTTGTGTATGAATCAAGGCCTCACGCTATCATTATTTCTTTGTGTAATTCATTATACAAGATACTAGAGGTAGCCCCACCTACCACCAACTCTTTAATCACTACTAAGAAATGCAACAAGCTCATCTCCCAAACTAGGAAATTCATTTTCTGTCTGCTTTGCTCCCAAAGTAAGCAAAAGATCATGGCCACATCCATGACCTCCACGAAGGGTTCCTATATCCAGCAACAACAGCAAATGGATATGGTCATTAAAGCAAACAAGAACATCTTCTCCTCACCCATAAGGACATTGTTGCACTATCAAGTCAAGCATCCATTCGATTTGTCTCCTAGAGCATCTCTACCAACGGGCCGATATATCACTGCTCCATTATGAAAAATTACAAGTACAAGAAGTGACATGGTCCTTATGTAGGTTTCAATCCCATAAAGAAATTACCTGCATACGAATTATAAAACACAAAAAATAAACAATGCGAGAGCATAACACATAAAACACATATACACAGAGATTTCCCCTGGATCCCAAAACTGGGACTACTAGCTCGATTTTTCATTATGTTCCTTTCAATGTTACAATACATATTTATACATGTTGAAGCATTCAATACCATGGACCAAAAACCATCGCGTCCAAAACCATGGACCGAAAATAATCGCGTCCAAAACCATGTGCGAAAAAGATGCACAAAACCATAGGTAGGTTCACCCAACCTAATATAGGGTCCAAAACCAAAATTTTCTGGGGCGCTGCCCCGAACCCCATAGAGTGGGGTTAGCTGCACCCCTCAAACCCCCTTTGACTCCCCCCTGTACACAATCAGCACAAGTAAGGGGGGGATCTTCGCCCCTTCTAACCCCCCAGTTAACTACGTGGGTTAGTCGTGGAAAGAATATAACACAACCAAACATTCTCCCACTTGTTGTTTTCTTTCCACAGGGGGGCACAAGAGATCTTAGTCATTTATCCAGCCCTACAATGCCCATTGTTTCTCTACACCAAGAGAACTTTTCAAAGCTCACAAATTTTGTCAATGTATCTACAGTATTCTTCAAAGTGTCCACCTTTACCAGTAACACCTTTTTGTCTTCTATCATATCCCTCACAACATGATACCAAGCATCAATGTGCTTGTCTTTGAATGATATGCAAGGTTCTTTTCCAAAAAAAATTCACTTTGGCTGTCATAATCTATCCTTATAGCTCCCTGTACTAACCCCATCCTTGAACACAATCTCTGCAACCAAACTGCTTCCTTGCTTGCATGAGTGGCTACCATGTATTTTGCCTTTGCAGTTGATAGTGCCACTACAAATTGTTTCTTACTCATCCAACTGATTGCACCTCCAAATAGGTTAAACACATACCCACTTGTAGATCTTCTTTGATCCAGATCTCCAACCCAGTCTACATCAACAAAGCCATGGATATCAAAAACACTGTCTAATATTGGTCTTCCTTGGTATCACAAACCATAATCACTAGTTCCATGCAAATACCTAAAAACCCGCTTCACTGTTGTCCAATGCTCCTTCAATGGTTTTGACATAAACCTGCTCAATACTGCCACTACATGTGCATTTTCTGGTCTAGTACAGACCATCACATACATCAGGCTACTGACTTCACTTGCATATGGAACATGGGACATATCCTCTTCCTCTTCTTATGTCTTGGGACACTATTCAGTAGATAATTTTACACCTACAGGAATAGGAACCTTCACTGGTTTACTATCCTACATATTAAACCTCTTAATATTATCTTGACATACTTCCTCTAGTTTAACCAGAGCTTCCTTTTTGCCCGATCTCTCTTAATTTACATTCCCAAAATATAGTTTGCAACACCAAGATCTTTCATGTTGAATTTGGAGAACAATTGGATCTTCAAATCCTGGATAATTTCTTTGTTATTTCCAACTAAAAACATATCATCCACATATAATACCAAATAAATAACACGATCACCAATTAATTTAAAATACGCACAGTGATTTTCTTTGCTTCTAGTGAAGCCAAGTCCTCGTATAAATGTATCAAATTTCTGATAACACATCCTTGGTGACTGTTTTAACCTATACAGAGACTTCTTTAACTTGAATACTAGTTCTTTCTTACCCTTCACCACAACTCCTTCAGGTTTCTTCATGTAGGTCTCCTCTTCCAAATCCCCGTGAAGAAATGTTGTCTTCACATCCATCTGTTCTACCTCAAAATCAAAAGCAACAACAACTGATAAAAGTAATCTAAGAGAAGCTACCTTTGCAACAGGAGAAAAAATATCACCAAAATCAATTCCCGGCAGCTGGGAATAACCTTTTGCTACCAACTGAGCTTTGTATTTCTCCACCTTTCCTTCTCCATTTATCTTCTTCTTGAACACCCATTTGCTGCTAATGGGTTTCCTTCCAACCAACAACTCCACCAGATGCCAAGCCTCATTTTTGTGCAAAGATGTCATTTCATCAACCATGGCCTCTTTCCAGAGTTTTCCATCCTCTAAATCTACTGCTTCCTTCATAGTTTTGGGATCATCATCAGTAATAGATAAAGAAAAATTTGAACAGAAAGTAGATGGACATTTCTAGCTTCCTTCTTTCTCAAACTGATATTCTCACACCTAGAGTTTGTGGCTCTTAATCTTTTGATTCCTCCTCTGTTGTAGAGTTTGATTCTTCCTCCTTTATCTCAAATGCTATCTTCTTAGGTTCCTTTGGTTGGACTTCATGTTTAATAACATCTTTCACCTCTCTCAACACCACATCTCAGTTGTACACAACCTTTCTTGTTATTGGGTTCCAAAGCTTATAACCATTTAAACCATCCTTATATCCAATAAAGATGCACTTTTTAGATTTACTATCCAACTTGGTTCGTTTCTCCTTTGGAACATGTACATATGCATCATATCCAAATACCCCCAGATGTGAAAAATAGGGTTTCTTACCAGTCCATACCTCTTGTGGAGTCTTATTCTCCAATGCTGATGAAGGTGATCTATTAACTAGGTAACATGTTGTCTCCACTACCTCTACCCAGAATTCCTATCCTAACTCGACACCACTGAGCATGCTTCTTTCCCTTTCCATCAATGTCTTGTTCATTCTTTCTGCAACTCCATTTTGCTGAGGTGTATATGGAGTAGTCTTCTATCATGCTATACCACACTTCTTACAAAATTCTTCAAATTCCTTACTGCAAAACTCTCCATCGTTACCTATCCTCTGCACCTTTATATTCTTCTCTGTCTGGTTTTCCAGCAATGCCTTAAATTCTTTAAACCTGTCAAATACTTCATATTTCTTCTTAAGGAAATATATCCATGTATTCCTTGAGAAGTCATCCATAAATGATACATAGTACACAGACTTACCCAGTGATGGAACCTTCACGGGTCCAAACACATCAATGTGCACAATATCTAATATATGTTTCGCCCTCTTACCTTCAGAGGGGAAACTCACCCGATTTTGCTTCCCATATACACAATTTTCATAGAAATCAAAATCTAGAGATCTATTACTCATACCTTCTACCATACCTTTACCATGAAGTATTCAAAGGCCCTTCTCTCCAATATGTCCAAGCCTTTGATGCCATAACATGGTATTCTCTCTAGAGACCACTAGATTTTCTGCTCCACTTTTA
>APFE030613728.1:0-11767 GCA_000404065.3 Pinus taeda | reverse complement strand
CAATGTTCTTTTCTTGGATTGTTCATGTACCTGCTTACAACTCCCACTGCATGTGCAATATCAGGCCTTGTGTAGACTAGTACATACATTAAGCTTCCAATTGCTGATGCATATGGAACTTTAGACATATGAACCATTTCTTCTTGAGTCTTGGGACACTCCTCCTTAATTTGAAATGGCTAGCCAAAGGTATACTAACTGCTTTTGCATTCTGCATATTAAACCTTTTCAACACCTTTTCTATGTACTCACTTTGAGACAATGTTAATTTGCGATTCTTCCTGTCTCTAGTTATTCTCATACCAAGGATTTGCTTTGCAGCACCCAAATCCTTCATTGAAAATGAGTTTTCCAATTTTCTTTTGAGCACATTTATTTCCTACATGTTAGAACCTGCAACAAGCATGTCATCTAAATACATTAACAATATAATATAGCTGCCATCTTTTTTCCTTTTGAGATAAACACAATGATCAGAGTGACATCTAGTATAACCTTGTTCAGACATAAACTTGTCAAATTTTAGATACCACTACCTTGGAGCCTGTTTTAAGCCATACAAGCTCTTCTTCAACCTGCACACTAGTTTCTCCTTCCCTTTTACCTCATATCCTTGTGGTTGTTGCGTATATATCTCTTCCTCTAAATCCCCATGGAGAAAGGTTGTCTTTACATCTAACTGCTCAAGATGAAAATATTCAGCTGCTACTAGACTTAAAATAGTTTTGATTGAAGTCATTTTAACAACAAGAGAAAATATCTCATCAAAGTATATACCCTTCTTTTGTGCAAACCCTTTCACCACAAGTCTAGCTTTATACCTTTTTCTACCTCCATCTTCTTCCTTCAACTTGTAAAACCATTTATTCTGCCATGTTGTTTTACCTGCAGGCAACATGACTAAGTCCCAAGTTTGGTTATGTGCTAAGGATTCCCTCTCTTCTTTCATGTCTTGCTCCCACTTCTTCTTGGTTTCTACCTGCACTAATTCTTCATAACATTCTGGTTCACTAGAATCAGTCAACAATACATAATATAATGAAGGAGAGTATCATTCAGGGGGTCTACTTATCCTGGTAGATCTTCTAACACCACTTTCAAGTGTTTGAGGTGCTTGTTGCTATTGTGGTTCTTGTTCTGGCTATTGATCATTATGATTTTCAGGCATCATCACTTTTCCTGTGATCTTGTCAAGCACTGTGTATTCTCTGTTTTCTTTTTCCTGTTTCTTTTCCTACAGCTGATCCTTATATAAAACCTTTTCATTGAATATGACATCTCTGCTCTTAATGATTTTGTGTTTTTCATAATCATAAAAGCGATAACCAAAATCATTAACACCATATCCAATAAAGGTACATTTCTTTGATTTTGCCTCAAGCTTTGTTCTATTTTCTTTATTAATGTGGACAAAGGCTTCACAACCAAAAGTATTTAAAAAAGAGTAGTTTACCTTTTTACCTGTCCATGCCTCCTCTGGAATACCACCATCCAAGGAACTTGAAGGCCCTCTATTTATTAGATAAATAGTAGTATCTAGAACATTTGCCTAAAATTGTAAAGGCAATCCTACATGCAATCTCATGCACCTTGCTGCTCCATGATTGTCTTATTCATCCTTTCTGACACACCATTTTCTTGTGGTGTTCCTAGAACTATCTTCTCTCTATGAATTCCATTCTCTGAACAATACCTATCAAACTCTTTTCTACAATATTCACCTCCATTATCTGATCTGAGACACTTCAACCTTTTTCCTGTCTCATTTTCAACCAAAGCTTTCCATTTCTTGAAAGTATCAAATACATCAGGTTTATTTCGAATACAATAAATCCAATTTTTTCTGGTTGCATCATCAATAAAAGTAACATAATAATGAGAGCCACCAAGAGATGATACTTGAGCAGGTCCCCATACATCTGTATGCACAAGCTCTAATTTTTTGATCTTCTTTTCTTTCCCAACTCTAAGGAATCTAACTCTATTTTGTTTTCCATAAAGACAATTGTCACAGAATTTTAAATCAACATGCTTAAAACCTAGCAACAAATTTCTTGAGTGAAGAATCTGCATCCCCTTCTCACTCATGTGCCTGAACCTATGATGCCACAATGCCATATCTTGTCCTGTAGAGGTTAAAGCATTAATAAAATTAGAAATACCATTGCATAAATACAATGTACCAACCTTTCCTCCTTTTGCTATTACCAGGAATCCTTTAGTGACCTTCTAGATTTTATCTGTGAAAGTAGTTACACAACCTTCACCTCCCAACTGCCCCGTAGAAATCAGATTTTTCTTCAAATCTGGAACATGCCTTACCTCCTTCAATAGACACTGATTTCCATTTTGTTGTTTTATGAAAATTGTACCCATTCTAATGATTTTACAGGGTTTATCATCACCTAATCAAACCTATCCAAAATATTTTTGAACATAATCATAAAAATGTTTCCTATCAGGTGTGGCTTGGAATGAGGCCCCTGAATCTACCACCCAGGCATCAATAATATTTTCTAATGAAAGAATCAAAGCATCTTGAAACACGTCACCTGTTACATTTGCTTCATGATTAGTTTTCTTGCTGCGTGTCTCCTTCTTTTCCCTTTCGAGACTTGCAGTCTTTCTTCAGGTGTCCTTTCTTCCCACATTTCCAGCACATTATCCCTGATCTGGACTTGGATATGCCTTTTCTTGACTTACTGCGATATCCAGGGCTCTTTCCTCTTTCCATTATTCTTCCCCTAGTCTCTGCAGTCAAAGCATTACCTGATGTCTCACAGGAGCTTTTCCATCACATTTCCTCAGTAAGGATTTCACCGACAACATCATCAAACTTTAAAGTACTAGGTCCAGAGATAGAGTTACTGATGGGCATAACTAAACCGTTCCAACTTTCTGGCAATGAGCATAGAAATAACAAAGCCCTAACTTCATTATCAAAAGTTACCCCTACAGAACTTAACTGACTGGTAACTGTATTAAACTCATTTAAATGATCAACAACAGATCCACCTTCTAACATCTTCATATTAAATAAACGCTTCATAAGAAATACCTTATTTGATGTCAAGGGTTTTTCATATAGTTTGGCCAATGTTGACATTAAACCCTACCTTTGAAATATTAAATGCTACCGATGCCGCTAGGCACAACTATATTGTTCCAAGTGCTTTTCTGTCAAGAATATCCCATTCTGTGTTTGTCATACTCATCGGCTTCTTTGCCTTTCCGCTCAATGGTTGGTACAGATCTCTCTGGTTTAAATCATCTTCCATCTGCATCTTCCATAGCTAGTAGTTCTTCTGTCATTGCTCCCACTTGAACCAGGAACCCTTCTCTCCTGCGAGTTTATCAGCCAAATAGACCTTCGGCTCTGATACCAGTTGTTAGAAAATTATATATTACATAGCAATGGAACACAAAATATTGCAGAAATATAAACACAGAAAACACATAAAACAAGAGAGACACAGATATACGTGTTTCACCCAATTTGGGCTATGTCCACGGAGAAATAGCTAGTCCTTCCTTTTATATTATCCCGCAAACTGAAGAGATACAAACTACAGTAGATCCACTGTAATTCCCTCTTCTCTCTCAATCTCCTCTCTCTTCCTCACTCAGAATAAAAATCTACATAGACGAAATACAATTCCCTCATATATAGCAAGGGGTTGCCTTCTAGGGCAAAAAACCCTAAATTAAACGTGACTTCTACTGTCAGATCTCTACCTAATGAATGACCTAGATTGACTACGAAATTACAACATTTTATAAGGCAATTATACATCTATTCTTAGATTTGGGGGTGCTGCTCCCGATCCCCCTGCCAGGGGGGGCACCCAAAGGTCGCATCCACCCCACCAAACCCCCTGCAGTGACTATTTTACGGGCGGCGTTGCCACCCCATTACACACTGGGGTCCAATGCGGCGATACCTTTGAATATAGAAGATAATCAGGCTCCACACCCAACAAAAATTGGTGAGTGCGCTCGCTCCTTCTATATCTACAGTCACTCCATGCAATCACCCCATAGGGATAATATTAGGTTGGTTTTCCATCCTCAATTAAATCAGGGACCCTGCAGCGTAGGTCTCCCCATTCTTTCCCATGTCTATTTAGGCAAAACATTCGCATCTAACTCGAGATTCAAAATAACTTGGTCCATCTCATAGTCTCTTATTTGTGCGGTGAGTCTCATCTCACGCCCTACTATCATCTTGTGTTTGCCCATTTTTCTGACTGTGTGATGTCCTTCAGGAGCACCTTCCTTACCAGCACACTTATTTATCAGTCCTTTTAGACCTTTTACAGTCTTTCTATTGTGTAACAGCTTCATACAAGTCTCCAAGTAAGTAGTAATCATGGAGGGGTCAACCTCTTCAAATAGCTTGTCATGACTTCCTGAGGTAGAGGCCTTAGCGAAGCTTTTCTTTTCTTCCATGAATGTTTCCTTTGCACGCTCCAGGTCAAATCCAATTTTTTTTTATGGAGCCTTGTGGACCCATTCACTTTCTTTAGGTTTTTTCCCTTTATCATCACCAGTCATCATTCCACTTGACAGCACAATATTCACATTGAGATCCTCTTCGTGGGGCTCAACCCTCATCATTTGTAAATTTTGGGTAGGTTGTTGAGGTTGTGCCTTCTTCTCCTACATATTAGCTATCAATATAGGGCATTATTTTATTGTTTGGCCAAACTGAGTATAGTATTGGCATGATAGGTGTGTCTGTCTCATACACTCCCACGCGTAATGTCTTGGAACTCTGCAATTATAGAAAATAATTTGTCCCCGACCTCTACCAGGTCCTCCTCCTCCTCAGCCTCATCCGCGCCCCTGATATCCTCTGTGCGCTCCCCCAGCAACCTAATATGGAGGTTGCATTTCTTCTTTCATTCGATATGTAGGTATCCTTTTCATCATCAACTCATAGCTACGATAGTTACGCTCAATGTGGCCAACTGATTTACAAAAATTACAGAATAATTGTTGCGACGTTTATACAAATTTATGTAGCAAATGACAATTATATGTAACATGTTTTCCAGCCACCTAACAAATAGCGCACCATAGCACAGGCCCTATACTTGGTCTTATTGAAGCTTCCTACCCCAGGGGCATTGGCCCTCCTCCTATATTATAATTCATGAAGATAGGGCAATAATCTTTATCCTGCCCCTAGCTTTTACATTTGAGGCACCAAACTTCTTCGCACACCTCTGACCAAGCCACTTTTTCCTTTTTCAAGCTCTGTAATTCCAAGCAGAGATTCTGTAATTCCGCATGAATCTGCTGAACTCCCAAAGCAGCATCCTAACTAAGCGTCTCATGCGATCTCATCGCAATTTCAGAGGCTTCTGCCTGGGTCCCTATATTTTTCTAGGATAAAGCAAACCTTAGGTGGGGCAAGAGCGAGTCTACAAACCATTCGTGGTGCTGACTATCTGTGAGATTCATATTAGCTTCTCGGATCTTGCACTTCAATATTTGATCTAATTCCTAGGGTGCTTTGTTGGGCCTCATCATGATTTCCTTGAATCCAATGACTGATTGTGATTCAAAATTAGGCTTACTGAATTCTTTGTTCAGAGTGGCCTAAGTGTCTCCTAATGATTCCAGTGGGTTATCGACGCAGTACTTAATGTACCATGTTAGCGCACGATCCTACAGAGCAGTAACCAAATGCACCTTATTTATATGATCATCTGTAATATTCTGTGTCATCCATATAGCCTTTACAACGAACCAAAACTGATCCGAGTCCTCACTTCCCAAGCCCTTGAAAATGGAAAACTTCATGGTATCTGACATGTCGAATGGTGGTAGAGGTGGTGGTGAAGTGGGTCAAGGTTTATGTTGTGGAGGTGAAGGTGGAGGTGGTGTGGGAAGATAAGTTATTCATGGGAAACCTTGCTTTATCAACTCTACAACGCTTTGAAGGAAGTTCTATCAATGGGATGTATTCAGGACCTGCTCTGTCCTGATTTCTAAAGACGTCCACTTCATGTAGATCCAAACATCAAGGAAGTGGCATAACCTATTTTTAACACAAGAGAATTTTAATCCAAGTATTCAAATATCTCAAATACTTACCTTGTGGCCCTTTGAAGAAGCATCGTTCTACTTCACTATAGCTAACTAAGGTATCGACCGTGAATTCTGTCACAAATCCTCCGATGAATCGATCAAGCGAATGATCAACAATGCACGCGATATTATCTTCAAAAGCTTCCAACCTTCGCACAAGCTCTGGGGTCCACACTATTGGAACATCAAGCCTCCACCTTCCTTTTCCATCTACCAATTTGGCGATCCACTCATACAGTTCGATCGAGAAGGTGCAGAAGAAAATTTTGTGTATCTCTATGTAAAAATATCTTTCCAACCACTTTTCTTTTTTCAGTAGTGGATTTCTGTTCTTTTTCATCACGAATTCGTGGATCTTTCTATCCAACCACTTCTCAATTTCTTTGTTTGTTAGATTCCAGTGATGCGACATCACACATCTCTTTATACAAATACTAGTCCTGACAACGGAACCATTTGTTGGCTTAGTGGGTCCTAACCCAGGTTTAGAGTTAGTTGTGCCAAACAAATCCCTACACTACTTTCCCTTTCAGCATCAATCTATGGAACACGGACTGAAGTCTCACCCAAAGCAGTATGGAGGGATGCTGGAACCAAGTTTCTGCACCTAGAGATCAGCATGATGCCGTTTTGTACCCTAAATCTGCCTTCGTGCAGATCGATAAGCCTTTATGGCTTATCGATGTAACTTCCTTTAATTAGCCTCTAGACCTTTGCAAAGGTCTACTACTAGCTTTCGTAGGCCCTAAATAGGTAAATTAACTACTTACGTGCATCAAATATTACTCTTAACCCAATATTTACTCAGATTTTCTTAAGTGTTTGATAACTTTAACGTACACCGATATAATCTTTGCATAAACCATTAATCTCAATTGTGTTCACATAACAATATAGATCCAGTAAAGTCACACATCAATACAACATTATTTCATAAGCCCATCATTCATCAAAGCATAAAGTGCATCCATACATAAGACCTCTACGATCTTCCTTCTATTGACCCATTACATTCGTCCTCATCCTCCATATTCTCCCTTAGATTCTCTAATACACACCTATTTATACAATCCCATGGTCCACGGACCATGGGTAGATCCTCAAAAAGTTGACTTAACTTACATAAAGAAGGATAAAACAATTTTTTACTCTGTAATTATCTACATGCACCACGACCAAATTTTGCGGAGACTTTACATCTTTATACAACAAAACTTGGGATTTTTCCCCAAAATTGATCTAGGGGACTCCATCCCAACAGCGAAAACTGCACAGTCATGTGGGTCAGGCCTCTACTGCATGTCACTACATTGTTCCAAGGAATTGCTAATATTTTGAGTAGCAGGCCCCTTGATGGCTTGCCTTGCTCTCCCTCTGAGAATTGCACAAACTTGACTAGTAGGCCCTCTGCTGCTTGCACTACTCTCCATCTGAAATTTGCACAGTTTTGACTGGAAATCTCTCCACTGCCCCACTCTACACTCATCCCAGAAACTACGCAAAAACTGCTTGTCCGACACTATCTCTCAAAAATGAGTAGTTATGACCAGCAACTCCCCGTAGCCTGATCCAACCTTGCTCTAGAATACTGTGCAGAAATGTCTACCAGTGCCTCCTGCTGCGCACTCTATCTTCCTCGGAGAAACTGTGTAGATTCCCAGCTAGACCCCCAGATGAACTGCCCAGTCCTCATCCTGAAAAATATGCAGAATTTCCCAATAGTTACTCCCAACACCCTGTCTTGTTGTCCTCCCCAAAATTACGCAATTTTTCTTAGCTAGGTTCTACCTTGTAGTTGTCACTGTTGTCCTAGATTATGTAAATTTTCCTCCCAATGACATCTGCATAATTTTTTCCGACAATGCTCTGGAGCCTCATATCCTGGCCTGAGTTGTGCTTTGCGAAGTTTCAGTGTCTTTTACTCCCTCCCTGTCACCTGCACCCGAAACAAAAAACAATGCATCATGTTAGACTAGGCAATTTTTGGATTTGATGTCGTCTTGTCATGAGTGATTGTAGGAATAGGTACATTGATTAAACATGACGTGATGATGAACGAGATGAAGAAGGAGCAAATGCTAGAAGAATTGCTCACAGTTGAATGAATATACAAAGAACATCAAGAAGCAAGCGAAAGGAAAACATAAATGTGCACCATCAAGAAAAGAACAATACCATCGAAGACCCCATGCACTTTTCCATGCGGAGGTGAAGACATAATACACTGAGAGAACACCCATCACTCAACAGCATAGCAGCTCGACATAGACACTATAGTTAGCGAGTACATGTCAACAGTGTCATGTCGAGTTGTGTCGTAGGTTGCCTCGGCCACATCACTACTATGGGCCATACTTGTTGTAATCAAATGTAATGTGATGTGAAAGTCCAAGATACGCATATATGAAGTTGAAGAGTCATGTCAGTTGAAAAGTCATAGGAAGTCAAACATTCATGAGGGAAGTCGAAAAGTCACAAGGGTCAGTTATCCCCCTTGGCTATATATAGCCCCTCATTGTATGAGCAAAGGAATTTTCACCTTCGCTCCTCCCACAGAGTTTGTAGTCTATTCTTTGATAGCGAGGAGTGGCTCCAATGTCCCACTGCTAGGACTAGTGATGTATGGCATACATATGTGTCTTAGAACTTTTTCTTAATTCAGAATCCTATCTTAGGCCAACATGTTTTCACGCATGTTTGTAATCTATTCTTTAAACGTTTGTAATGCATGTTTGATTAACCTGTCCTCACTAGGAATACTCACCTCGCTTTCATGAAGTTACCAACATAACACTCTCATGTGCTGAACATCAAGAACTAAGGAAAATCTCTAAGATAATGGAAACCAAACCATCGTACCAGATGGGACACCTACACCAAACGGTGTGAGGTCTAGTTGGGACTTCATACTGGGGAGATCCCCTGAATTTTGGTGGGTCCAACACCGTCAATGAGTGGGTAAGTCCTATGGTGGTACAAGAAAAGAAAACACAAGGAGAAATGAGGATTTGTGTTGATTTAAGGAAGTTAAATGATGCATGTCTACATGACCCATTCCCTACTCCTTTCACTGATGAAGTATTGGACAATGTAGGAGGTGAGGAAGCCTATTCATTTACAAATGGATTTTCAGGATACCATCAGATAAGAGTTATACCAGAGGATTGATATAAGATCACCTTTGCTACAGAATGGGGTTCATATTAGTATACAATGATGCCTTTTGGACTAAAGAATACCCCTACCATATTTTCAAGAGTGGTGGTTGCATCTTTCAAATAATATATTCACAAGTTTTTAGAAGTATACTTCGATGATTGGACAGTATTTGGGTTATTGAAGAAACATGTTGTCATCTTAAGCATGATGCTCGACACATGCATGCAGTATCATATTTCTCTTAATATCAAGAAATGCATATTTTGTGTACCTTTTGGTATATTGTTGGGACATATTGTTTTCAAGCAAGGATTGATGGTGGATCCTGCGAATATTGATATTAATGTGAATTTACCTCCACTAAAGACAGTGAGATAGCTTCGCACAACATTGGGACATACAGGATATTACAGAAAAATTGTCAAAGGATATGCATAGACTACTGCACCTATGGAGAAACTATTGCAGAAAGATGTGGCTTTGCAATGGAATGAAGAATTCTAGAAAAGTATTGATATATTAAAGGAAAATATGGTAACTTCAACTATCTTGGTTTTCCCAAACTAAAATAAGTAGTTTCATGTTCATGTGGGTGCTTCATGCATAGCTTTAGAAGTGGTATTAGCACAACCTGGTGCAGGAGAAATCGATGACGCTATAGCTTTTGCAAGTAGGAAACTGTCTAAAACAAAGAAGAACTATACAACTATATAAAGGGAAGGACTGGCTATGATATATGCTTTACAAAAGTTTAGACATTATTTGTTGGGATCAAATTTCAAGATGTTTACAAATCCCTCTGCACTAAAGTATTTGATCAATAAGCCTATTTTAGGAGGAAAAATTTGTAGATGGCTATTTTTATTTTAGGATTATGAATTTGAAGTTGTTGTTAAGCTAGGAAGCATAAATGTTGGACTTGATCATTTGGAAACTTTGGCATGAATTTTACAGAGTTATGAAAACTTAGGGAGTTCTTTAGGATCCAATTCGGATCACGGCCTTCCCACTGAAAAAACTTTTGGACCACCAAAAGTTGGTTTTTAAGCATCAATCAAGTGAGGGTACAGATTCCTCGCTTGCCCAATTTCTATCCATTTCGCACTGCTTGGTTTTGAACCTTTGAGTCTAATCCTCAGGTACTCAACATCCCCCCTGCACGTAGTTCTCACCTTCCTCTCCAGAACTTTATCTTCCTGCAACTCATTAAGATATTTAGGTAACAGATCATCAATAGAAGGCAATTGACTCTGCTCTTCAGGATCTTCAATTAATGAAGGTTCAAATAGTCTCAAGTTGTCTGCATTAACAACTGAGTAGATGTGCATGTAAGATGGTAAATCAAGGTGAAAGCATTCTCACCAATTTTCTCAAGTATCTTGAAAGGTCCATACCTTATTGGCTTTAGCTTCTTACCTTCACCTTGCATTCTATCTTTGTTGATATACATCCATACTTGATCACCAACTTGAAAACTATGCTCATTCAATGCTTATCATGCCTTGCTTGTACTTGGCTTAGCTCTTTTCCAACTGTTCCTGTACTGCCTGGTGAATCTCTTGGATTTGTTTGATGAACTTGGTTGCCTTGTCCACATCACTGTGTCCATCAACCACTATGTTTTTACCAAAGAAAAAATCCAAGGGAGACCTTGGTGTGAAACCAAAACAGGTCTCAAAAGGAGATCTTTGTGTAGAAGAATGTTTATCTCAGTTGTAAGCATGTTGCACATAACATAAATGTTCATCCTAAAGCTTGGGATGCTTGCTGAAATAGCCTCTAAGCAATTGGATCACTTTCCTATTGACCACTTCTGTTTGGCCATCTGTTTGCAGATGAAAAGTTGTGCTCTTCTTCAGTCTGGTGTCTGTTAATTCCCACAAACTTGACCAAAATTTCCCAACAAGTCGGGTATCTCGATCAGATATAATGGAAGTGGGTAATCCAAAATGAACCCATACATGTTGAAAGAACAACTTTGTAGTTTGTTCAGCTGTAATCTGTTTGTTACAAGGTATTAAAATACACATTTTGCTGAACCTATCCACAACAACATATAAATAGTCATGACCTTTTCTAGATTTAGGCAGTCCCCCAACGAAGTCCATAGAAACAAGTTCCCAAGGATGAGAAGGGACTGGTAGTGGAGTGTACAAGCCTAGCTTTCTATTGCTGGGTTTGCTTTTAGCACACATGGTATGCCCTCTTACATATCTAGAAACTGTCTCATTCATTTTTGGCCAATAATAAAATCTTTTCAACTGTGCAACTGTTTTACTTATACCAAAGTGACTTGATATTAGAGAAGTGTGTGCTTCTCGAATTATCTTTACTCTTTCTGCTTGAGGAATGCATAACTTTCCCAATTGATACAAGAGTTGGTCCTTAACATGATAATCCAATTCTTCTACTTGTTTGCCATGACTTAAAGTTGCATATACATCTTTAAAATATATATCTTAAGCATATTGTTCAATGTAGCTTTCATGCAATACTGAATTATGCTTAAGTA
>APFE030613723.1:0-15575 GCA_000404065.3 Pinus taeda | reverse complement strand
TTTATTTTCAGCCATTGATAATAGCTTGATGAAGATTGATTTAGGCACAGGTATCTTGTCTAATCTCTGGGGTTTGAATGATAGTGTAATTTATGAAATATAATTGCAGGTACCTCCATTTGATCTGAGTTTCACTGTTGTTTTCTCCCTCTATGTTAACAGTTGATTTTAAGCTGTGCAGGAAATCTTTTTTTAGATTGCCAGGAGTTTGGGGAAGTTCTCGACTAAACCAGCCAACTCCCGGATTGCGTTTTCTGAAAGAACCCAGCCAATTTTAATCCTGGGCTTATCATTTAATTTTTTTTTGTGAATGCATAAAGGGTTTTCTGAAGCATCTCACATTAAATATAAATTTTGAAAATATTCCTGTGGCATATTGACAAATCTCGCTATTTAGAGTCTCTGAGCTGTAATTACTGTAATTATTTAGCTGGTTTTAGGGTTTTTAGTTTTGTTTCTTGCACCTTTTACTTCTAGGTTTTCTATTTTTGCCATTGCAGGTTGCAGGTACAGATTTTGAAAATTATTCAGGGTTCCATTAAGCAATGTGGAGTAGGAAGGATTTAAAATTTTGATTAAGTTTCTGGATTACGGGTCTGTTACCTCTGTTTAAGTTTCTTTGCTGCCCAAGATCGTATTTTTTTTTAGCCTGCTCCGTCAAAATGCAGCTTCTTTTCACTACGCTTTTCCATTACGCCCCCCGCTTTTCTGCTCCCTCGAAGATCTGACTAGTTTCTATTTGCAAATCCCTTCAAATCTACGTTGCCAGAATCAGTCTTCCTTACGCAGCTCTTCCAACAGCCATCGCTTAGGCATTTTTCTCCCATAACCAACTGCGTGTTGCCCTAGCTCTTCCCCGCGCCTATCTTGCGCAGTCATTCCCCTATCCTTGCATTAAATCCGCAGCATCTCCACCGTCACTGCCTTTTCTCTGCGTTCCCTTTGCACCAAACTGCCCCATGCATTTCCTTTTCCTCCATGCATTTCTTTTCTCCACCACAGCTCTACTCCCTTACCTGCAAAAAATCCACAATTCAAAATCTGCGTCCACTTCCTCACTACTTCTCCTCTCTGCGCAGCGTTTTTTGTCCAAACGCAGCCATACTTGCACATTTGTGTATTCCCCATTGTACCCTTTGCTTGTCATCCTGCTCTCATCCATGCATTTGTTGTCCAAAGCCAAATTCGCATACCGCTCCAAAACTGGCTCCATTTTTTCACAACGCTCTTCAAACTCTCCTCCACACGCAGTCCCTTTATCCCTCCACGCAAACTTTTCCCAACATTTCTCCTCTCTACCCTAGCGTACCCATCACGCAGCTCCCGTTCGCTGCCCAAATCTGCTCGATCCCTTCCCCATTTCGCTGCTACCACCACCTGAAATATTCCTCTCCCAACACTGTGTCCTTCTCCACGCTGCCACTTTCAACTGCATCTTCACGTCTTCCTTCCATTCCACGCCAAAGACCTACAACAAACCTGCCATCGAACTCATTTTCCATTGCCAATCGAATGTTCCTCTCCGCCATCGAATTTTCCTCTCATGTCCCTCAGCTACCTGTGTTCCCTTCTCCCAAACCCTCACACATTGTCCACAATTCCTCGCATCTGCAAACAAAAGCATAGAACCCGCTACTCCTGCGTTTCTGTCATTCCAGCGTTAAAACCCTGCGTGCTGCTATCCCTTTTGTCGTCGAACTCACCAGGCCTGCACACGTTGAAACACAAACAACAAAAACAAAAGAAAAAATTTGATCTTTTGGTAAGTCGTATCATTGGAGGATAGTGTATTAGCGTTCCATAGGTTTAGCGTAGGTATTTTGGGTTATGATATATGCATATGTCATTTTAGTTTTAGGCTAGATTAAATATTTTGTTTAATTTAGATTTAAATCTATAAATAAACATAAAAAATAAAAATAATAAAAAGAAATTCGATTTGTGTGTATATTCGATGCCATTAGGTGTTAGTTCTTTTTAGCTTAGCATTTTAGTTTTAGATTTCTTTAAATTTAGATTTAGTTTTTAAAGTTTGATTTTAAAATAATATCAAAAAATCATAAAAATTAAAATTAAAAGAAAAAAGGCATAAAGAATTTTTTTTTTCTTTAGTTTTCCTTTATTTAGTTTTAGAATTAAATTTTAGATTTAGATTAGTTTAATATTTGATTTTTTTTAAAAGTTAGTTTCTAGTTTTAGTTTATTTTCTTTTCATTTAGTTTAGTTTAGTGTTAATAATTTTAGGTTTCATTTACTTTATTCTTTGCTTAGTTTAATTTTGTTTCATTTAAAAATAAAAAAATACATAAAAATTAAAAAATTTTGAAAAGCTTAACTAAAAATTGAAAATTCATTTTTTGGTGTCTTTTGTGGTATCTATGTTCCACTTTTCTATAGTTAAATACACCTAAATGTTTATTTGAAGTTAGCTATGTGAAAGTGGTCACTGGTAACTGGTCAGAATTTAAATTTTATGATCATTTAAAGCATTTGATTTTTCTTGAAGTTTAACTGCTGAAGCATTGTTAAGGCATCGCACATTTATTGATTATCTAGCATTTGGTAAAAGTCATATTTGATGATAAATGATTGTTTTACATGGTTTATATTTCTGCAACATTTAATAAATAATCATTCAATCATTAACTCCATAAGGCACTGGTACGTTAACTTCTAAAATCAATCAAATGCTAGGTTGCCTTGTTGTGTCTCCCAACCCAACTGGTCCACAATTGGTCTTTCTTTATCCCATAGGGTCTACCCCCTTTAGCCTCGAGAGACGGCTTAAACGAAGAGATCGCGGATCAAGGTGACAACCCTCGGTCTAAGCATTGTTGTGCTACCCAAACAATCTGTGTGACAACAAGGGCCATCCATACCATCTCTCCATTTGGCACTTTCTCCCCAAATGTGGCCAACTCATCACAAACTTCTGTGATCTTAGTGAGATAAATAGTCACTATCAAATTTGGTCATCTTGCTTTACTCTCAGCATCATCTTCCTATTGGCATTATCACTCTGATATAACTTCATCAAAGCTTCCTACTGTTGCACATAATGTTGTCATGGATGGCAAATAAGATGGCATTAATGTCAAAGGGATGTATGGAACAGCAGCAACAGAACCATCCTTGATGATCAAAGAAGCAACAAGACTCTTCCTGAAGCAGTATGACAACTTGATCTTTTGCAAGGTCTCATTACATAAAGATATGGGTGCTTGAAGTTATTCAAGTTTTTGATGAAGTTATGATGATCAACAGATCCTACAAATAGCATTGGTGCATAGAGCTCATCGATACATTTCCAATGGTATATTTTTCTCAAAATAACTCATTTCAGATGAGAAGTTATGGCCAGTTGAAGATCAACATTAGATTGGGTTAATTTGCAATAGGCCCAAACCCAAATTATTAAAGGGCTAAATAGTGAGCAAGTTCCAGGCAAATCCATCATCGATAGATCAAAGCAATGATCATGACTGCACAAAGATGTGCATTATTTAACATTGTTAAAAGGTGCACAAGTTTCAGGAAGATCAGCCTCCAATCAAGTCAATGGTGTATGGATTGAAAGTTGCAAGACAGTGAACATACACAGAAGAGCCAATGGAAATAAGACCCATGGCTAGCATGCATTGGAGGACAACTAGTCCAAACAATTGTCGACACTTGGCACAATTTAATTGGATGATGTGGATGACATGCAACCCTTTGCCCATTTAGTAATGACAAAGCAACTTCAACACGTGGCGAAAGGTTACTGGGTATGACACAACAAACGGGACACGTCACCAGCTGACATGGAGCCACCAGGGGCTACCACGTGGCAAGTAGAAATGGCATTTTTAGTTCTCCAATAGGCACAAATTTGGATGACACGTGGCCCACTCAAGATGTTCCACATGGTTCGATGACATCATGATGATGTCACTAGGCAAGCGACAAAGGACCCTTGGGTCTAGGTCATATGGTCATGGTCGCATGATAAAATGGGTTCTTGGATCTTGCCCCTGGGCATATGAATGGTCACATTGATTCTGGATATGTCAACTCTAGATTTAGAGCATTGGTCATATGGTCGACTCTCATGCCATGGTACCACTATTGTGCATATATATACCATATGTCAATGACCCAAATGCATTCATTAAAGCTCAACAAGAGTTCTATGATATATAACAACTTGTGAAGTTCCGATACAATGATCAAATGTTTTGGTTTGAAAACAACATGATATATCATATGACTGACCTGGTTCGAAGTCATTGTGACATGGTTCAAATTGTTTTTGGTTGTTTTTTCACTGCAGAGTTCTGGCTTGGTTTGTTTCATTCTAATTTGTTACAGAGATCCGATTATTTCAATCTGTTGGATGGGTTCAAAGATATTATAATTTGGTTGTGTGTCGTCTAACTCCCATTCCTCATTACTGAGTGCAATATTGTTCTTTGTGCGGAGAGTATTTTTCATTAGAAGCACTGACAATACTGAAAGGGCTTCAAAGCCATCATTAGCAATACTATTTGCAATTATGCAACCAAAGTATGCATAGTTCTAATGTGCCACAAGGAGGAACGAGTCGACACTTGTATATGATTGATATTCTAACTAGTACTACGTAAGCTGAGACAAGGGGTCGAATCCCCTGTCGTTGTGTTTTGAAATCGCCCGATGACAAAATCGTTTTAGAGGAGTGATATGGCAAGCATCACCGCACAGAGAAATTGGTAGTGGACTATGGATGACAAGCCGAGGTCAGTGGTTCGAGTCTCAGCGAACTGCTATCAAGTTTTTTTTTATTGTAATTGGTTTCAATTTGTCGCATGGTTTAGACTTTCTAGTGGCTGACAGAATCCGAGAAGTAACTTGGAGGGTGCCCAGAAATGCATAGTTTGTAGAATATTTAACAATTTATATAGTTATATATGGTTTTTTTTTGGGGGGGGAGCATTATTTATCCAAACTAAGATATGGAAGAAGTTGGAGAATCACAATTCATAGGTGACTATAATCAGAGAGGTTTGAGATAGTTTTGACTCATATTTGATGACCATAAGCTCTTGTGTCTGCTTGTAAGGCCTATGAGCATGTTGTAGGTGTTTTGTATACATGAAGATAACAGGTCCCGAGGAAGGTTTTGAATGACCAGATTGAAATTCTTGTTGAAGCAAAATATAGGCAACAATATGACAGCCAATAGGAATGATTGATATGGTATTTTTGGTACATTTTTTTTATCGTAGTGCAACGGTTGCACGTTATATGGAAATATAGTGGTTGTTGGTTATGTAGGAAAGATAGTGAGTTGTACAATGACAATGTTCATGACAGTGGTAGTATGTGTAGGATTTGATCACAGTTTGTGGTTGTCTCTTTGTATGCAAATTTAGTAATATATGATGATAGTGGATCCAATCGCAGTTCATAGGTGAATGTAATCATAGAGGTTTGACATAGTTTTGACTCATATTTGATGACCATAAGCTCTTGTGTGTGCTTGGAAGGTCTATGAGCATGTTGCAGGTGTTTTGGATACATGAATATAACAGGTTCCGAGGAAGGTTTTGAATGACAAGATTCAAATTCTGGTTGAAGCAAAATATAGGCAGTAGTATGACAACAAATAGGAGTGATTGATATGGTATTTTTGGTACAGGTTTTTTATTGTAGTGCAGTTGTTGCAAGTTATATGGCAATATAGTGGTTGTTGGTTGTGTAGCAACGACAGTGAGTTGTACAATGACAATGTTCATGACAGTTGTAGTATGTGAAGGATTTGATTGCAGTTTGTGGTTGTATCTTTGTATACAGATTTAGTAATATATGATGATAGTGGATTCATTTTGAAAATGAGATGAAATAGAGTTCCACAAGGAAGTTGAAGGAGGAGGTCGGAGCCTTAATTAGGTTGGATCCTAGAGGAGGTTGGAGCTTATGTTGGACATTGGATAAACCAATGCTCCCTGTGTGTTTTGCGACATGGACCAACTGCCTCTCATGGATCCTTGTCTTTGGCGATGTGATCATTGACTAACACTTGCAGGTTTTGGTTTAACGACAATCATTATTGCCAACAACCTACTCATTCTCGAGGTTGGAGCCTCAATTAGGTTGTAGCCTACAGTGAGAAGTTACTTGCATCTTCGAGGATGGAGCATCAATAAGGTTGTTGCCTACTGCAAGTGGCAGCTTGCATATTTTGGGGGTAGTTTCCTCCCGCAAGTTGTGGCTTGAAAATCGATGTAAAGAAATTGAAGAATTGAGCAGAAGAAGAGTTGGTGGTTTTCACCCATTTCGGTTTGCAACTAAAGATTTATATCTCCTTGTGATGAGATGATTTCTTGTGTTGTTTCTAGTTATGCTACTTGTGTGATGACGCATTGTGACAACTGATGAGATAATGTTTATGATCACTGCTAAATGAATATATGATTAATTAAGATTGTGAAATTGTAATATAATCTTCACACTAATTCCTCCCCCCTCTCAGTGTGACATTTGGGCCAATAAGTGGTATCAGAGTAGGTGCCTTCAAGAACAACCAAATACTGGAAGGTCGAATATCAAGAAGAAATGGCCACTACCAGAGCAATGGGGAAGCCCCCCATGTTTGATGGAACCGATTATGCATTCTGGAAGATAAGGATGGAGACATATCTCATCTCTTTAGGAGCATATGTTTGGGAAATTGTGAATACCGAATATAAATTCCCTAATGTTATTCCAATAGATGCAGCAAAGAAGGCAATTTACACATATAATGCACAACTTAAGCATGTTGTCTTAACTAGCTTGCTAGAATTAGAATTTGTCAAAATAATGTAGTGCAAGTCAATGCATGAGGTATGTAATAAGCTTCAAACTTATTATGAAGGAGATATGAAAGTTAAAAAATTTAGGCTACAAGTTGTGAGAGGAAAATTAGATGGAAGAAAATGAGGATATCACTTCATATTTTCTTCTAGTAGACAATATTGTCAACTCCATTATAGGTCTTGGTGAAGAAGTCAAAGATAGTTCTATTGTTCAAAAGTATTGAGATCATTTACATCAAGATTCAATCCTAAAGTCTCAACCCTTGAGGAACTAAAAGAAGTTGACAAGATGACAACAGATCAACTCCATGCAACTCTTTCTGAATATGAGTTGAGAATTAAGGAAGACAATTCAGGAGTCAAGGAAGTAGCGTTCAATGCAGCAAAAGAAGAGAAAAAAAACAAAAGGATCAAGAAGACTAATTATGATGAAGATGAATCCAAGTTTGTTTGAAAGCTTAAGAAAGGAACCAACAAGTTTAAAGGTAAGCTTCCTTTCAAATGTTTTGAATGTGGAAGAATTGGTCATTATGCATCTAAATGTCGTTACGCTAAGATGAATGAAAGTGATAATGAATCAAGATTCAAAACTAAGTATCAAAAGAAGAAGCAAATAGGAAAGAAAAATAACTTTTATTCAAGGAACAAAGTGACAATGAAAGCAATGCAAGCACAACCGATGAAGAAATCAATGAAACACTATTCATAGCTAAGGTTGAAGAACCCGAAGCAAAAGTAGATCTTGAAGCGGAACATAGAAGTGCATTCAAGGAAGTCAAAATTCTCAAGAAAAGAGAAAGTCAATTGATTTTGCAGCTTCAAGACAAGAAGTCAAATGAAGACACTATTGTGGCTCTCAAAGTCAAATTGGAAGAAGCAAAAAGAATATAGGGATATCTATCTGAACGAAAAAGTGAGAGAGAAAACATGTGAAAGGTGTTGAAAATGTAGCGAGTAAAGGTCTTTTGGTTATGCCTTGGCCAGTGAAGACCTCGATTTGTCTTTCTCTCAGTATGAGTGCAAGCTCATGAGTTAGACTTCAGGTAAGATGAGTTAATTTCCAGTTTACTAGAATAATAATCAAGATGGCATGCGTAGATTTAGAGCTTCTGTTAAGTGGAGTCTTCATCAATATGACTATAGAACAAGGTGGCAGTTACAAGTTCAGTTAGAACGAGTTAGTCTTCAGTCTTGACTGAAGGGAGAATGAGTTAATACTCCAAGTGTTGATTGGAGAGAGAATCAATTGGACTCTCAATTAACTCGTCAATTAGAACTCGAGTTTTTAAATTTGAGCTAGGCCCCTTGCATGCTCGAATTGGGTCTATAAAGAGGAGGACAAAGACACATGAAATCATAAGTTTTGTAAACAAGGTTTATGAGACAAGATAGTTCATGTGTTTGTGAGATTATCTTTGATTATGGAGAGCACAAAAGTGAGCATCAATTGTGCACAAGGATTTAGGAGATTGTGTGCAGAGTTGAGAGCTTGTATCCTAAGAAATAGGAGATCAAAAGTGCGCAAGGAAATAGGGGCTCCAGTGCACAAGGAAGGAGGAGTAGTATCAACCAAGAGGCAGGGAAAGTCAAGGAGGCAACAAGGGAATAGTTGCGTGCTAGAGGGCTTAGATCAAGTAGTGGTCAAGGCAAGTCGAGATCAATTATATCGGCTGAGATTTGTGAGAAGAAGCATAGTTCTTTCTCAGAGACATTTTTCCTTGTAATATATCCAATTTCTCAAGAACAATCAATAAAATACAACAACAAACATAGCAGGTTTTCCCTTTTGGGTTTCCTGGGTAAATAAGTGAGTCAATTTGTGTGATTGTGTTTTTATCTCTAGTGTTTATTCCGCTGCTTATGAATTATTAAGAAAATTTGTGTCTTGGTTAACGTAAATTTGGTTTCCGTATTTAGTTGTCTCATTTTCAGTTATTCATCTAAGCAGTTGCAGAGTTTCATGGAAATTTAACATGGTATCAAAGCAAAGATCAACATAAAGACCAACACCAAAATGATCAATCAGTGAAGAGCACAAATTAGGAAGAAGGCTTGCACTAGACTTTGAAGAATAGTTTTTTGGATAACAGTATGTCATTCCTAGGACTAAGGACGAATCATAGTTTATAGGGAGCCTTGAACTTCTCCTCATGGAAGGAGCGGATCTCAGTGGTGTTGAAAGATAATGGGGTGCTAGAATTTATGGAAAATCAAATAAATCCACCTCAAGATGCCCAACAGTTGATCCAACATAACAAGAATGACAACAAGGTGAGAGGAATCATTCTTGAGGGGGTAAGAGATCATATTATCCCTCATCTCCATGGGAAGAAAACAACATATGAGATGTGGAAAGCCATCTTAGATTTGTATCATGGTTCCAGTGATGCCAGAAGGGTTGCTCTGAAATAGAAGCTAAGAAATATCTTGATAAGAAAAGGAGATCCCATCATCACGTATCTTTCCAAGTTCACTTAGGTTCAGGATGAGCTAGGTGGAGTGGCGTGATTGTAGCAGACAATGACCTTGTGAGTCTTGAGATTCTGGGACTTCATAAGTCTTGGGAGAATTTCCAGGATGCAGTAAGTGGCAAAGAGAATATTCCCAGTAGGAAAAGGCTATGGAATGACTGTGTTCAAGGAGAAATCTAGAGAGGGATGAGAGTTGAGAGATCAAATCCAACAGAGGACGAGGAGAACTTTTCCCTGGAAGGAAAAGGTAGTAAAGCCAAGGGTAAGAAGGGCCAAGGAGAGGTCGAGTCTAGTCAAAAGTGTAAGAAGAAGATGAAGGATCTGAGTAAGATCAAGTACTTCCATTTCCATGGGTTCAGACACTATGCCACTAAGTGTCCTAATCAGAAGAAGTAATCTAGTAAGGATCATGTGGTTCAACTGAAGTAGATGTGTTTTCTTCTCAGTTTGAGAAAGATTTCTCATTAATAGATTGCATGGCAAGCATAGCAGACAACAGTGTGTGTTATATTGATTCAGGAGCATCCTTCCACAAGGACAAGAACAAGGAGTATTTCAGCCACCTGAAGAATAAGGACATGCAGTTTCAAATTGAGCTAGGAGATGATGGAAAGTACGCAACTAAGGGAGTTGGTACTATCAGTTTTGAGAGTGATTTAGGTAACTCGCTCCATTTCAGAGATGTCCTCTATGTTCCAAGCCTGAAGAAGAACCTTGTTTCAATAGCTACCCTTGAGAATAAGGGTTATGATGTCATCTTCAGCAGAGGTAAGGGTTACCTCAAGCACTTAGCTTCTAGAAGTAAGAAGCAGAGAGGTGTGAGGATGAAGAATCTACACCTGCTACAGGTTGAGATATGCGCAACCTTGAGCAGTAAGGCAAGAAGTGCACAGAGTAGAGACATGAGGGTTGAGGAGAGCAGAGCTATGAGTGAGTCCTTAGAGCAAGAGCAAGTTAGAGCTCCCAAGAAGGAGCCTCATCCAATATCAAGTTTGAGTCTCAGCTAGTTAGGAAGTGGGCCGACCGGCAGGATGATGAGGAGAAGAGACCAGGACGAGTGGAGGAAGCTACTCAGTCAACAACTCCTAGCACAGGGAGGAGGAGAGCCAAGTGGGCCGATCAGGAGGCCCAAGGGCGAGTTAATACTCCTAGCTTTATGTTTAGGCGAATTAAGCAGCCACAAATGTACACCGAGCATATGGAACTGATGAGTGAGTTAATAGACTCAGAGCCAGAGGGAAAATCAGTAGTAGGCTAAAATGGGGTGTACGAGGTGGAGCACAGGAGCATGGTTGGAAGGAATAGTTCTTAAAACCAGATTCCACAACAGGAAGCAACAAAGTCTTCTATTTCAAAGGGAGAAGCTACAACAGGGATAATGTGGTGGTATTGGAAACTGATCCAGGTGGAGGATGTTCTTCCAGAATTACTTTCCTCGCTAAGAGGGAGCGTTGAAAATGTAGGGTAAAGGTCTTTTGGCTTGTGCCTTAGCCAGTGAAGACCTCAATTTGTCTTTCTCTCAGTATGAGGGCAAGCCCATGAGTTAGACTTTAGTTAGGACGAGTTTATATCTAGTTTACTAGAATCATCATCAAGTGTGAAAATTTCTGAATCTAGACACAGAAATCCTACTGCAGTTATTAGTTGAGCATCTCCTACTTGTTATTTCATTCAACAAGTTATTTAATTTATAAACAGTGATGAAAAACACTATTGCAAACTACACTGACATACAGATCATAAACTAAAACAATAGATGAGACAAACACACAAGGGACACCATTATTTTTCGATAAAGCATCCCTGGAAAAACCCAATGCGGGAAAACCGGTGCAGCAGATAGAGGGTTTGTATTACTAAGCGAGCAGAATCTAAGTACAACAGGTTGCCTCTCACACCGGCTAACCTCACAGAGAAATAACAACAACAAAAACTACATACGAGGGTTTACCTCATTCTCCAAGTCACAACTGATCCACTAAGTGGCCTGACTACGACAAACACTGCGAAATCCCGGCGCAATTACTGCTTGGGCTAGCGTCTTGCTTCTAGGACACTGAGTCACCCCTTCTGTTGGATCAATTTGCCAGAGGAAGACTGTTGTTCAGCCCACCCGACTCAAAACCTCGCTTCTCCAGCAAAATCTCAGACGTCTGACGAATACTCTGCACTGCCACTGTAAGAGACCCTCCTGGCCTGCGTCAACACTGCATGAGCCCCTTCCTCAGTTGCGTAGGCCTCTACGCTGCCTCTCTAATGCTACTGCTACCTCTATGCCATGTACTCTTTGGCTCGGAACTCCTTTCCAATCCAAATCTTTGCTTCTTCCCCTCTCACTACAACTCAAATCACTAGTTCGATTTTCTCAGCAAACCACACCCCAAAAAATTCGAACTGATTTGATCACCTGGTGTATCTCCAATTGACCCTCAAGCCTCATCTTATACTTTTCCTGTTGATGAATAAACGGTCGAGATTAAGTCTCTAATCAATGGCTAAGATTAAAACAAACTTGATCCTCGTCCCTTAGAAGCTTCTCACCCATATTTTTATTAATACCCATTAATATTTTTATTTTCCTAAGTTTAGACTTAGGAACCCCATTAAAACTATTAATTATTTTAATAACTCACAATCTGGGTGAAATTTCTCCAAACGATTTATGGGTCTTGGAGATCTTATGTATTTTAGCCCCTCCACAAAATTTCGGAACTAGAGCACATTTGATGCTACCCAAAATCAACACTCCCTCTTAGCGAGGAATGTGCTCTAGCAATACTTCCCAACAAAAGTATCACACTGATCCACGACATAAGTCCTTTGTGTTGTTGATGCTTGGCCTGTTGCCCTTCATCCATTACACTGTTGCATCCTGTACCGCTACCCATGACACTGCCACTGCCACTGTTGCATCTGTACTACAACTCCCTCTCAATATGTTGCATCATGCTGCCCATAGCACTGCCATTGCTAACTGTTGCATTGCAACTCAGTTGCTAAGAAGTAAGCAACTAATAAGTCACCCAAAAAGCTGACATGTTGGTCAGTCTGGATGCCTCAAGATGCTTAAGCTACCTTTGCTACTAATCTGTGTTGACCCTCTATTGCTACTGTGTTGCTACAATCTGCTTTGTGCCTCCTGCACTATTGCAACCTCCATTGCGCTGCTTGAGACTCTAGCACTCTGGCTCTGCCACTGTTGCTCCATCATCCCTTGCACCAACTGACTCCTGTCATTAATGGGTTCTGTAGCCATATGTGATCCAAGAGTTTGGGCACCTCAAGGATCTTGCCCTCATGTAGTCCTCCTGACTACAACTCTGTGTCGCCCCACCTCTTCCCCAGAGGTGCATGAGCACTCATGGCACAATCTTCATCATCGTCCTCCTTGTCAGCTTTCACTCGAGCAACCTTTGGGTCAGACTTCTCTTCCTTGCCCTTCTTCTGAGGGCACTAAGTGGCGAAATGTCCCATTTCCCCACATCTGAAGCATCTGTCTTTGGTTATGTCTTTCTTTTTCCTCTTCTGCTACCCTAGTTGTCCCGCTGATGCGAGAACTACATCCTCCTCTTCCTCCTTCTTGACTCAGACTCCTTTATCGCTACTTCCTGCCTTGGTTAACTGCCTGATCTCTTCTTGTCGAAGAGCTGCCACATCTCCTCCCAACTAGGGAGAGAAGCCCTGCCCAAGATGCTTTGGACAAAGGTCTCCCAGTCTTCAGTGATTGCATTCAGGGTAGTCCTGACCATGAACTCACGATCTGGTGTAGACCCCATGGAAGTCAGTTGGTCTCAAATCCCTTGCAACATGATTAATGAGATGGAAATAAAAGAATGATAAAACCTGACTACTTAGTATGAAAGCTAACTTGCTAATACATTGACTAAAGATAGCAAATATGTTATATGAATTTAATTATCAATCTCATAAATAGTAACATGATAGAAATACAAGGAACTATTATTTCAATATAATATATTTTGAGTATATTGATGCATATGTTATAATGTGTGGACAAGTGTTTATATTACAGATAGTATTGTTACAAACTAACCCACATGATGAACAAACTCCAAGAATAATGGAGACTCAATGAGGTTCCATGATAGGGTGTTGATTGTGGTCCTACTATTGATCTAGATTGTCATTGATGTCAATATGGCAATATTCTAGATACTAAATGATGATATGAAGCCAAGGAGAAGCAGAGAAGATCCATGAAGAAATAAGAGCAAGAATCCAAGGAGCAAAGCCATCAGGGAAGCCATTGGAAAGACAATGGAAGCCATTGGAAGTCAAGAACAGGAGGAGTCAAAGAAGAGCTATCAAAGGAGGTCATTAGAAGCCATGAGAAGCAAATAGGAACACATCGGCAAAAGTGCATAAACAATGTTAATGGAGGAGTTAACAATAATATCGCATGAAATACCGGAGAAATATTAGAGTTAACATATTGGAGGAGTATTGCAGAGTATCAGAGGAGTTAACATATCAGAAGAGCGGGGGTAGGAAAGTGCGGATTCAAGTCCCGCACTAGTGGCTGAAGTCCCGCACTCAATCCTAGCCGTCGATCTCATAAGTCAACCCTTAGATAATGGTCAACTGCGGGGGTTAAGGCCGGTTTTTAATCCTTGTGCCAATTGAAGTCCCGCAAACCGTCGATTGAGATAACACCGTGGACCCGTTGTGCCATTATAATACATCTTAAATTAATATCGCATCGCAAGTATTGAAGTTGTTGCTGCACTGAAATCCCCGATTGCGATATAATACACGGACCCGAACAGTTTATGGTAACAGGCCAATACAATATCGCATCCGCCCATTGGAACTTTCATGTCGCAATTCATAAATGGATGCCACATTAATAACTGCGATTGCAATATTATTGTGGACCCGCTACACCACTATAACATGATTTAATAGTATATCGCATCCGCATTGGAAGTTATGTATCACAAAGGAATGCCACTTGAAAACTACGATTGCGATATCATTGCAGAGCCGCTACACCATTATAGCATGGCTTAACTAAATTTCGCATCCGTTGAATTGCAAAGTTCAAAAGGGTTGACACCGCCAGACTGCCGATTGCAATAAGTCTTGTGAACTTGACCGCCGATTGCGATAAGTCTTGTGGATCCGATTGAGTTATTTAAAAGAAGCTTATCGGAATATCGCATCCGTCAGAAATAGGGGCATTGACAATGTTATATCGTGAAGCCAAAGGGTTGCGATTGCGGGAGTTTCCGAAAGTTGCGATTGCGAATTGAGGTAGTGATGTGGCATGTGGGACCTCCCTGTAAGTATAGCCTCTCCTATGAAATCCTCCGTAAATAATGACTCTATTGTAGGAATATTTAAAAGGGCCTCTCTGATATAATTTTAATATGCAACACTATTGTAATTCGGCCTCTCTTCCAAATGAACGTGTCTTTTGAATATTGGTGAAATCGAAGAGACAAAGGAAGCTGAAAGGTCGAGCAAGCGCAGAGGAAGCCGAAGATCAAGTGATTGAAGAAGGAAGCCAAAGGTTAGGTGTATCAAGCATCTATAATAGAGAACAAGGAAAGTTTACAGCGGGCGAATTGTAAGAAACAAACGAAGCCGAAGGTCTGGCAGACGTGGAAGATGTAGGAGAACGGAAGTAAGTCATAGGTCCAGCAAGGTTGGGAGCAGAGAATTACTACCAAACATATCCAGACAATATATAGTAGAGGGTTGGAGCCCTTGGGGTTGGTGCCTTAGAATTGGAAGGATTGGTGTCCTGGGAGTTGGTGCTCCTAAATGCAAGGTTGGTGCCTTGACAAGACAAGGTTGGTACTCTAGAGGTTGGAGCCTCACAAAAAGTCCGAGTTGGTGCTTGGCAACTGGTTGAAGCTCTATATATATTGTACTTGATTTATCGCAAAGATTATATTAATAGAAGCATTCATTCCTGTTATTCATTTTTGTGTTCTAAATATAAATGATTTAACTGATAAAAATAACAATTGAAAAGAAATACTGATTCACCCCCCCCCTCAGTATTTCCAACAACTGGTATCAGAGCCAGCTTCTTCATTTCAGCCTAACAACTAGAAAAAGGATTCTTAGTCATAATAAGAAATCAAGAAGTGTCAGGAAGACCTCCTCTATTCAATGGCACAAATTTTGGTTTTTGGAAAAAAAGAATATCCTACTATTTAATGTCCCTTGTACCTGAAGTTTGGCATTCGGTTTTAACTGACTACACAGCTCCTTCCACTCTTCCAACAAATCAAGACAAAAGGAAAGCTTACGTTGC
>APFE030613719.1:0-11088 GCA_000404065.3 Pinus taeda | reverse complement strand
AATAATATTTTCTAATGAAAGAATCAAAGCATCTTGCAACACATCACCTGTCACATTCGCTTCATGATTAGTTTCTTGTTGCACGTCTCCTGCTTTTCCCTTCCGAGATTTGAAATCTTTCTTTAGGTATCCTTTCTTCCCGCATTTTTAGCACACTATCCCCGATCTGGACTTGGATCTACCTTTTCTTGACTTACTGTGATATCTTGGGCTCTTTACTCTTTCCATTTTTCTTCCCCTGGTCTTTGCATTCAAAGCATTACCTAATGTCTCACTCGAGCTTTTTTGTCGCATTTCCTCTCTAAGGATTGCACCAACAACATCATTAAACTTTAAAGTACTAGATCCAGAGACAAAGTTACTAATGGCCATAACTAAACCATTCCAAATTTCTAGAAATGAGCACAGAAATAATAGAGCCCTAACTTCATCATCAGAATTTACCCCTACAGAACTTAACTGACTTGTAACTGTATTAAAATCATTTAAATGATCTGCAATAGATCCACCTTTTGACATCTTCATATTAAATAAACGCTTCATAAGAAATACCTTATTTGAGGCCGAGGGTTTTTCATATAGTTTGGCCAATGCTGACATTAAACCCTGTGTTGTCGTTTCCTTTGAAATATTAAACACTACCGACGCCACTAGGCATAGCCATATTGTTCCAAGTGCCTTTTTGTCAAGAATATCCCATTCTGTGTTTGTCATACTCATCGGCTTCTTTGTCTTTCCACTCAATGGTAGGTACAGATCTCTCTGATACAGATAATCTTACATCTGCATCTTCCACAACTGGTAGTTTTGGCTGTTGAATTTTTCGACCCTAAACCTACCATCTTCTGCCATTGCTCCCACTCGAACCAGGAACCCTTCTCTCCTGTGAGTTTATCAGCCAAATAGACCTTCGGCTCTGATACCAGTTGTTAGAGTCACGATTGCTGTTACGCGAAAACCCGCAGGTGGTAGTAAACAAACACATCGCTAGTGTTAAGCACAAGCCACGAAACACACAAGAGCATTGGATCAACACCGCCATTAATGAGGAGCACAACACTAACTCCCTCTCCCTGCCTATAAATTCATCCCTCTTCATTCCCAGATGGGTTGGTCATTGATTGTTGCATCCCTATGCTGCGATTATGCTTACATGCTTCCCATTCTAGATTGGAGAAGGAATGCTTGAAGAGTCTTTGCTTGGACTTGGAAATCCACCCAAAGGAAGGCCTCAACATCAAGGCATAGGTTGTATGCTTCCCTTTTTAGTTTCTTAATATATACATTTGATGTTCACTTTCCATAATTGTATGAATATTTATGTGATTAGCATTCCTTGATCTGTTAAGTAGTTTATGATTGATATATGTTATATATGCTCTTGTGTCTTGTATAGTACTTTTATCTTCCTTGTAGATTTCTGGACTTGAAGAACAACTTAGGAGTGAGGCATGGAACGAAATATTCAAAGCCTGCTATGAGGAACGAGCGATTAGCATAAGAGCAAGGTAGGTTCCTCTTTCGTATTTCATTTTTCAAGCATAAGCTAGGAAAGTGAGTATTAGTTTGTTTAATTTGTTGCTAGACCCACTCATTGGGCTAGAGGCATTGCCACTTTCCATAGAAGGGATTTTCCTTCACAACAAAATGTTAAAGGTTAGTAGCTAGGGCATCAATCTTTAGCCTCCTTAAGGATGATTTTGTTGGAAAAAATATTGATTTGGGGGGGTGAGGGGGGGCGGCGCGACACGATGAAGCAATATTTTTAACTCACTTTAAACTTTTCATTTCTTATTTTGAATTCTGTACACTATTGTTCTTCACAAAACTAAAATATGTATGTGACTCTTGTAAAATAAAACAATGCATATCCAGTTAACTTAATTTGATAAATCTTCCATCATTGAGTTAGATTAACTAGTGAACAATTAATTCATTAACCATTCAATGAGTAGTAAAAAGAAGATAAATCAAAACACATAAGAAACGCACATAGAACACCAATATATTTAGGTGGAAAGCCAATATGGGAGAAAACCACCACTTCTGTCGTCTCTTTCTTCTTCTTTTATTATAAATAAAGATTCATAACATCTTGTACTAGTGCATATTCTTACCAGTACGCAAGAACTGACCTGCATGAGGCTACAACCTCCATTTGTTATCCATCACCCACTAGAAGGGAGCTACAACCCCCTGAACTCATTTACCGAATCCTACCAGAAGCAAGCACCTACTCGCTGAACAAGTTTACTAGCTACCACTGGAAGGAAGCTCCAAATCCATTTCTGAAGGCTTCAACCCTCAACAACTTTGTGGACCACGTTTCATAATATTTCATACTAGATACACCTAAATATAAACATAAAACATGTAGGCCACCTTTCATCATATTTTCAAACTAGACTCACACCCATCATTAAGATCGATACCAAATTGAATACTACAACAATACAATCACTGAACAACATGAATCACAATGCACAACCACTGATAAATGTTCCAACCCATACACTGTTATAGAAACAAAGTGTTGTTACTGCAAACCTTGATTAGATTTGCTTCAGAATGTATACACTATTGTTCTGAAGCATACTGACGTATATAAGCACTTCCTCTGTATCACACCCACATACAGATCTTAGATTACTGAACACTAAATCACTATATCACTGAATCAACCATTGAACCATTCATAGACCATTGAATCAATCACATATCAGCTCACCCAATCATAGATCACCATACTCTAGCATCATTATTAATCAATATTCCATTCCACATTTAACTCAATCAATACTGTTAGACACGGATCATCAAGATAGAGACATCATTGATATACAACAACAAACAAATCATAACTCATCAAGTGTCATCATTAAGGTGAACTGCAACCCCAACATATATATCCAACTTCCATGAAACATATATGCATATGTATGTGACTACCATGCATAACACCTACGTACAAATATCGACATATTGACAACCATATTTCAGAATATATACATGACCCTTTAGAGAAAGATCAACATATGTATGCGATCATTCAGAGGAAAAACAACGTACATATATTACATCATTGAATCATATCTTCATTGCATAACACAACATTTGTCACACCCAAATCTTGACACGCATACTGTTACAAATGCACATCAATAAATCATCATCATAGATCTATCATTGTTAGCTACAAACATAAACATATCAAGCTATATTTTTTTCTTTCAAATCTATCAGATCCAAGCCATTTTCATGCTCTCTGGTGGACACCTATTTCAGATTAGATCATTCATAACCAATTCAAAACATGCACACATAACACCTTGATCTCCATATCATTATATAGATTTAGCCGTAGCCAATATCTTAGGTAAATCCCTTGGTAATATTGTTAGTATTCTTTGACGGGATCATATAACCATTATCGCTCTAATTACTATGGGTCAATACCATGGTAAAGACCCCTGGTATCTAGATTACCATGGTTCAAATTATGTAAACAACTTTTCCTTACAATAATTGCATATGTACATAACTCTTCTTCGTAGGATCCACTTATGCTTCCTCAAACTTCACATTTATCATCTATCTGTCTCTGAACTATCATTTCTCTATTTATAGCATCTATGTCAAGCTACATGAGTTCCTAAATCATCATGATAACGTTGGCATATTTATTAAGTGGGTTTCCATCAAGGACAACACATTAGCCATAATGCCAATAATCTCCACCTTTGGTCTTGATGGAAACCACTTTGGTGTTTGGTTACCACCTATAAATATCCGCAAACACATTTATAAATAACATCTCTTTCCAAACACCAAGATTCTCTCACCCTTTGACATCAAGGGCAAAGTGCTGAGCCAAGATGAATGAAGGGTTTCCCTTGTAGTGTTGATTTCTGTAGATCTAATATGCTAAAAATGAAATCTGCAAATTGACCATGCTCCCCTTGAGCATATGCTAAACCTTTTGAATATATTCAATAGAGTACAAGAATTTATGACTCAACCAAATATTACCTTTCCTATGACCATTGATTTTATGCTCCTATGATTACATCAATTACCCAACATACTGGGTTTACATATTGAATCAAAATTTTACATCAATGCCCCAACATAATGGGATTATATACATGACATGACTAGTTGATCCTAATAGTCCATGCATGACTGAAGTTTACAATTAATTACAACATGGGTATTTTCATGACCTTTATGTCAAGAGACATATATGACATTCATAACCAAAAACAAGGACCTCAATAGTGAGGTAGCAATACCATGATTGTCATCAACAATCACCATACACCATATAAGAATCTACAACATAAACATCCTCTAGTAGCAACATAGAATTCATAATGACAACAATATGAACATCCTCATCATAAATAAGTGATGTATGATAGGCCAGTGTAGCATCAAACTCTCCAATGTCATCCACATGTGACTAAATATGCAATGTCTCCAAGCATCATCAAGCAATTGTAGTAGAAGCATAATATAGTGCAATAAAGCTATGTCAAGAACTCATTCCTCTTGAACTCTTATCATCAATACCAACACACTCTCTCAACATGTATGAAGAGTCACAATCCTTAAGAAACAATATTAGACACCATAGGTAGCATGTACATGTATGAATAACATATGTGCAAACAAGGGTACTTCCAACATCACTATCCATCAATTAACATCAACAATGACCATAACATACACATCCTCCTCATCAAGTGTATCAAGTAAGATTAACACACCATTAACAAATTCACAAAGTGCAACTCAAGCAACACATAGGTATCAACCATAAGTTCATCTCATGCAATCCATGCATCATAACATAATGACACCAAAATGTGTTTCTTCTAACAGTGGGAGAATGAAATAATCCTAATAGAAGCATTAATAATGATGAATTCATAACAAACATCGTTATGCAACAAGGAGTGCTAAAGAAACCATAAGTCCAACAATGTACTATTTGAAGCATAGAAAATGTGTAGGTTTAAATATTGTAAAAAAATTTACCTACAAACGAATTATTAAAAATAGAAAATATACAATGGCGAGAAACACAAAACAAATACACAGATATTTTCCATGGATCCCAAAACTGGGACTACCACATTGGTTTTTCATTTTATTCCTTTCAATGTTACAACACATATATATACATGCCGAAGCATTCATAAATCATAATCCATTAACCCTGGATTAAAACACAACTATAGTTCCCTTGACTGGATCTACAAGATATCATGGGAAGGAAACCATCATGCCCAAAACCATGTGCAAAAACCATGCACAAAACCATACATAGGTCCACCTACTTGCGTGGGGCTATTCATGGAAAGAATATAACACACACCCAACATTCTCCCACTTGTTGTTTTCTTTTCCACACAGGTGGTCACTAGAGATCTTAGTCATTGGTCTAGCACTAGAATGCCCATTGTTTCTCTACACTAAGAAAACTTCTCAGTGCTCACAAACATCATCAATGCATCTACAACATTCTTCAAAGTGTCCACCTTTACTAGCAACACCTTTTTGTCCTCAACCATATCCCTCACAAAGTGATATGAACATCAATGTGCTTTTTCTTTGAATGATAAGAAGAGTTATTTTCCAAGAAAATTGCACTTTAGATGTCACAGTATTTCCTTATAACTTGTTGTACTAACACGATACTTGAAAAAAATCTTTGCAACCAAACTGCTTCCTTTCTTGCATGAGTGGCTGCCATGTATTCTTCCTATGTAGTTGAAAGTTCCACCACAGACTGCCTCTTGCTCATCCAATTGAATGGACCTCCAAATAGGTTAAACACATACCCACTTGTAGATCTTCTCTGATCTAGATCTCCAACCCATCTTGCATCAATGAAGCCACAAATGTCCAAAACTCTGTCCAATCCCAGACTTCCTTGGTAGCACAGATCATAATCATTAGTGCTGCACAAATACCTTGAAACCCACTTCACAACTGTCCAATGCTTCTCTCTTGGTTTTGACATAAACCTGCTCAATACTCCAAGTGAATGTGTAATGTTTGGTCTAGTACATACCATTGCATACATTAGGCTACCAACTGCACTTGCGTATGGAACATGGGACATGTCCTCTTCCTCTTCTTGTGTCTTGGGACACTATTCAAAAAATAAATTTACACCTACATGAATAGGAACCTTCACCAGTTTACTATCCTGCATATTAAACCTTTGTAGTATTGTATCAACATACTTCCTTTGGTTTAACTAGAGCTTCCTCTTTGCCCAATCTCATTTAATTTCCATGCCCAAAATATAGTTTGTAGCACCAAGATCCTTCATGTCAAATTTGGAGGACAATTGGGTCTTCAAATCCTGGATAATTTCTTTGTCATTTCCAATCAACAACATATCATCCACATAAAAGACCAGATAAATAACATGGTCACAAATTAATTTAAAATACACACAGTGATCTGATTTGCTTCTAGTGAAGCCAAGTCCCCGTATAAATGTATCAAATTTTTGATACCACATCCTTGGTGACTGTTTTAACCCATACAAAGAATTTTTTAACCTGCATACTAGTTCTTTCTTTCCCTTCACTACAAAGCCTTCAGGTTGCTTCATGTATATCTCTTCTTCTAGATCCCCATGAAGAAATGTTGTCTTCACATCCATCTGTTCTACTTCAAAATAAAAAGCAGCAACAACAAATAAAAGTAATATAATAGAAGAAACCTTGGCAGCAGGAGAAAAAATATCACCAAAGTCACTTCCCGACACCTGGGAATAACCTTTTGCTACCAACCGAGCTTTGTATTTCTCCACCTTGACTTATGCATTCATATTCTTCTTAAACACCCATTTTCTTCCAATGGGTTTCCTTCCTGTCGACAACTCCACCAGATCCCAAGCCTAAATTTTTTCCAAAAATGCCATTTCATCAACCATGGCCTCTTTCCAGAGTTTAGCATCCTCTAAATCTACTACCTCCCTGACAGTTCTGGGATCATCATCAATAATATATAAAGCAAAATTTGAGAAAAAAGCAGATGGACTATACCTTTCTGGTTGCCTTCTTTCTCAAAATGATCTTCTCACGACTGGAGTTTGTGGTTCTTCATCTCCTGATTCTTGTTCCGATGTAGAGTCTGATTATTCCTCCTTTAGCTCAAACTATATCTTCTCAGGTTCCTTTGGTAGGAATTCATGTTTAACAACATATTTCACCTATTTAAACATCACATCTTGGTTGTACACAACCTTCCTTTTTTTTTTTCTGGGTTCCAAAGCTTATAACCTTTTAAACCATCCTTATACCCAATAAAGATGCATGTTTTAGATTTACTATCCAACTTGGTTTTTTTCTCCTTTAGAATATGTACATATGCATCACAACCAAATACCCTCATACATGAAAGAGAGGGTCTCTTACCAGTCCATACATCATGTGGATACTTATCTTCCAATGCTGATGAAGGTGATCTTTTAACTAGGTAACATGCAGTCTCCACCACTTCTGCCCAGAATTCCTATCCTAACCTGACATCGTTGAGCATGATTTTTTCCCTTTTCATAAATGTCATGTTCATTCTTTATGCAACTCTATTTTTCTAAGGTGTGTATGGAGTAGTCTTCTGCCGTGATAAATTATAATTCTTACAAAACTCTTCAAATTCCTTCTTGTAGAACTCTCCACCAATATCTGTCCTCAACACCTTTATCTTCTTCTTTGTCTAGTTTTCCACCAAAGCCTTAAATTCTTTAAACCTGTCAAAGACTTCAAATTTCTTCCTGAGTAAATATATCCATGTATTCCTTGAGAAGTCATCTATAAATGATACATAGTACACAGACTTATCTAGTGATGGAATTGACATAGGTCCAAACACATCATCGTGTACAAGCTCTAATATCCCTTTCACCCTCTTAGCACCAGAGGGGAAAATCACTTGATTTTTCTTCCCATATACACAATTTTCACATAAATTAAAATCCAAAGAGAAATTAGACATATATTCTACCATACCATTACCATGAAGTATTCGAAGGTCCTTCTCTCCAATATGTCCAAACCTTTGATTCCATAGCATGGTATTTTCTCCAGATACCACTAACATTTCTGCTCCACTTTCAGAAACCACATAATTGTTGCACCCATCAATAACAGTACTACCTAGAAGCATGTACAGAGTTCCAATCCAAACTCCCCACATCAATACCAATGCTTCTTAAACCATGCTGTAGGTATCTTTCTCAAACACTATTTTTACACGTGCATCATCCATCTTGCTTACAGAAATCAGGTTTCTGGCAAATTCAGGAATATGCAGAACACCCAGAAGTGTTCTAATCCTTCCACCTTGCAACCTCAACCTGAATTTTCGCATCTGACGATTCTAGCCTTCCTTTCATCCCCTAAGAAGACATCATCACCATCATATTTCTCATACTTGCAGAACCACTCCAAGTGGGGAGTGAAGTGAAAGGATGCACCTGAGTTAGTCAATCATGCATCATGATCTACATGTCTACTTGAATAAGAAGCCAAGTACACATCCCCACCTTCATCTGAGGTGGTTTTTGCCTTTGCAAAAGGAGAATCATTAGATCCATTTCCTTTTCCAGGAGTGTTACACAAAAATATCGTCACCATGACTATTTGCAGTCAGTATGGGTCTATCATCACTTATACTATCCTCCTAAGTGTAGAGCTATAAAAAGGGTCTCTTTCACCTCTAGTTACCTCACATTAATATGTCAATCCGGGAACATTTTTCTATTTCAAAGAGTGTCTCAGTCTGAGGCTTAGCATTTTTCAGAGTAATGCTCGTAGTACAACTGTTTTAAAACTACAAAAGTAAATTAATGCGTGTCTACAACTTAACTAATTCAAAAGGCTAAATCACACATTTGGATATAAAGTAATGCATCAGTCAAGGGTTCGGTAGCAATAACCCATCCCTTTCATAACTGATGAGAACAGATCAGGGGTCTGGGAGCCAGGTAGTAGAAGCTGATGCTCACTACAGCTTGAGATCGTCCTTAACAAACAAGCAATGAAACGACAAGTAAAGAAAATAGAAATGAAATAGAACAGCGCATCAGTCAAGGGTTCAGTAGCAATAACCCATCCCTTTAGAAACTGATGAGAACAGATCAGGGGTCTGGGAGCCAGGTAGCAGATGCCAATGCTCACTACAGCCTGAGATCATCCTTAATAAATAAGAAATGAAATGGCAAGTAAAGAAAACAAAAAATCAGCAATCTTGAAATGGAACAACAATTGAAATGGAACAACAATTCATAAATGGAACATCAATTCAGAAATGGAACAACAATTCATAAATGAAACAACACTTAAAGAAATGAGCAGTAACTAAGTTCAACAAGCTGTAAATATATTCAATCACACCAATCCAAAGTCCAATCCTTCGTTCTTAAAGATGTCCACACACTATGGAACAACACCACCTACGGATCCAAGATGGAACAACACTAAAAACCATATAAACACAACGTGCTTAATCTGACTCCATTATCGCTCTAAGTAAAAGCATACGATTGCATCTCAAGACGAAAACAATAACATTCAAGGATTCAATAATCATGTGAAATCAGAACTTCCAAGATAAATGTTGTAATGCTAAGGCACAATCGCATAAAACTCTGTAATGGAATGACAATATCCTGTAGAGATTAAGCGTATTATACCAACACTTAAAGGATTGGTAACATGATGCAGCGTCAATATAAAACTTTTGTTTGCAGGAACATTAAATGAGTTAAACACAACAGAGCATGTAACATAAACACAACAGATTACCAGATCACGTCGATAAACAAACCACACAGAAACCATGCGTAATGGTACAAGAGCAAGTGTCCTCCAGGGCTGGGCCCTTAGCCTCCAGGGGTACACCGCTTAATATTGATCCAGGCTCAAAGATAAAAGAGTAACCAAGTCTGTATTAATGCATGAAGTAAAATTTTAATAACTCAAGTCTTAACAGAACATAATGATCATAGTCTTGATCTTTCTTAACAAAAATTACATAAAGTCATCCCCTCTCTAGCCAACAACACGATCCCTTATATAAGGATGATGACGGAGATATCTAGATGAAGAAATATATAAAACAACAATCCCTCAGGATCTAAGATTCTGAGGGATTCGCAGAATCGTTAATACTGAGTTACTTCTTCTCTTTTCTGTGCCGAGCTAGTATCTCCGCTTCCTTTCCTGGGTTGGTCCGTTTTGATCTGGTTTGCACGTGGTCTCCCATCGAAGGGACAACAGTTAATTCATATTTGTCTTTTCCTTTAGGATGGCCACTTTCTGTTTTTCCTCCCTCCTGTACATGGGAATGACAATTATCAGCGTTCTCTATTAATCTCACATGTTTCGTTATAATTCTTTATTATTGTCTAAGTTTCTAATGCAAAAAGGCTTATAAGTCCTAATGAAAAGATACTGAAATAACCATCAAACATACCTTCTTTGGTACTCCACACTAAGCAAGTCTCAGACCTTAGCTCTTCATGTCAAGCTTTGAAAATGAGAGAAAGACAGTAAAAATCAATAAAGCTCTGGTTCCACACTTTCTCTCACTATTACCTGCGGTCCCGCACACTTTGTTCATGTTACCTGTGGATCTGACCACTCTGTCTGTAAAGGGGTGGGTGCGGACCCCTGTGAAAGTCAAAAAGGCGCAAGTTTATTCTAAAAACTTACTTTGGGTTAATTCTAGATGATTCTAGAAGGAATTTTGACGTGGATTGTTCGCTCCAAGGTGGTTCATGCATCCCAAAATGGAAGGAGCTAATCCCTTGATGAGAGGAGCTATCCCTTTGAAGGAGGGCTTTATCCCTTTGAAGGAGGACGTAGTAACTTCCCTCCATTGCACTATAAATTAAGGCATTGGGCTGGTTGCTGGGGAGGTTAGAAGCTGAACATTTTTAAGGGTAAATGCTGGTCGAATTAAGACTTCCTAGTTAAGCTTGAGAGGAGAGATCACATACCTTTTGGCTTCATTGGGAAGTGAGTGAAACTTGTCAAAGTAGAGGAGACTTCTTGTTGGACC